>PVJD01003307.1:0-167459 GCA_004026545.1 Mormoops blainvillei
AGAATATATATTTTTATACACACTGAAACTTACAAGAAATAATGGCATTCACTAATAACAGTCACATCTTACATAACAGATCTTGGTTTCACTAAACTTGGTTTCTGGAGCCCTTTGAAGAAATGACTTATTCCAGAGCACTGGCAGTTATATTTGACCTACTAGTAACCTGGAGTAAGAACACAATTACCAAGGAATTCTTGGAAACTGTCCATGAGAGAGCTTGAAGTGATTATTACTAGCTAAATCTGAGATCATCTGAGGCAAATATAAAAATGATTGTAACTAATTGTAACATTTTGAATTAATAAAAAGTCATAAATCCATTATTATATTCTCTAAAAGACAGGAAAAATTACTTAAATGCCATTTTTAGAGAAGTAGCTATTAAAATAATCCATTGTGCTGATAATTTGTAATACAGAATGATATCATAAGTATTCATCCTGTCTATGAAGAAATGTAGTGCTCCTTGGTCGGTTGTAGAAATCACTGTTGTGTATGTGCACAATGTTTTTAGCAAGAGTAATATAATTTTAAAAATATTTGGAAATAGCTATCATTCTCCACTTGGTATTTTTAAATAACAATTTTGTTCATTTCATTGTTGCAATATAGGATGAGGGTTTCTTTTGACATCTTATCTTTAGTGGGCTTAAAATAATAGGAAAGCACTGCCTCATTAAAAAGTATTGCAAACTAACCTCTAGAAAACTTTTTCATTATCCAAGCTTTTTTCCCAGAAATGGTAATAAAGTATTGATCTTCATCATACTATAATGTTTAATTTTGTTTTCCAAGGTCATGAGTAGTATTACTGACTTTACTGATGCAACATTTAAAAATATATTTGTGAAGTGGTGAGATGGTAATACAGCTCCAGGATGATAAATTATTGAAAATTTGGAATTCAATGTGGATACTAATTGTGTTATTTCCAACTATTATTTATAGTTTTTATTTGATAAAACTTTTACTGAAGATATATTCTCAATTGTAGGGCCACTGCCTCTTGAAGAGGTTTGGGTTATAACCTCTCACATTCAATGTGAAGATCATTATGCAGGGTGTATACATAGTTCTCAAAAAAAGAAAAATCCAAAGTTTCTTAAAATACACAACAACCCCAACCCAGAAAAAGTACCAAACAGAGATTAAAGGGAGAACTTTCTGGAACTCCCAAAGGCCAATGGTAGTTTCTATTACCATCATTAGAGTGGAGTGCTTCATAATTGAAAGAACCATATGTATTCACTAGTTTACCCAAGAGGGGATTTCATCATTAATGGGGGATATTAGCCTAACCTGAACCATTCACTTGTTTTGCCTAACAAACTTAACAAAAAAGCCCTATAATTTTTCGCATAGCTACATGGCATCCCAGACCAAGTAGAAGAGTATTTATAGGAGTACAAAATTATTCAGGATTCAACAGAACAAAACTGACATAACTATGCACCTAATCAAAAATTTACCAGTGATGAAAATGGAAATTATGAATAATTAGATAAAAATATTTTCTATCCAAATTTCCTATCAAAAAATAAAATCTATCAAAATTGACCCAGCAAAGACAAAAATTATAGATTAGAGAAGAACATTAAAATAATTATTATAAGTATGTCATAAGTTTAAGAAACAAAAGATCAAATATGTTAGGTAGAGGTATGGAGGATATTAAAAAATTTCAAATTGTATTATTTTTAAAAGAAATCAATACTCAGACAGCCACAAATGAGTACAGAATTAACCAATTTTATTATTGAGAAAGTAAATACTTTAAATGTGACAATTAACCAGTGTCATATCCCCAAAAGCTGTTGAAGCCATAATAACCCTAAGCACTTGTTAACATGAATGTATTTGGAAATAGAGTCTTTACGGATGAGCTGGTTGATGATGCAATAAGGGTGGGCCTAACACAATGGGGCTGTATTCTTAGCAAATGGAGAAATTTAGACACATAGACAGGTATATAGGGAGAACTCCATGTCAAGGTGAAGGAAATGACCCAGCTGATGCTTCTACAAGCTAAAGAACTGCAAAGATTGGTCAGAAAACACCCAAAACTAGCTAGGAGAGGGATATGGACAAGGTTCTCCCTGACAGCATTCAGCAGGAACCAAATTCGCTGTTAGTTTGAACTCAGAATTCCATCTGCAGAGCCTTGGGACAAAGAAGTTCTGTTGCTCTAAGTTACCCATTTTGTGGTAATTTGTTACAAAATCCCTAAAACTAATACAGTCAGCAAGTGGCTACAAAGCTATATTTTCAGCTCTAGGGATATGGTATTAAAGCTACAGTTATTTTATATCATCTTAAATTTAGAAAACAGCAGATATCCAATCCATGTTAGTACTTACACTGAGCTTAATTTGATACTCTATTTTTCATGCTTTATTATCAGGCTTACTCTGAGGTTGTGGTCTTCCTAATTCTTTGTCAGTATATCCCGTGGTTGCCATTGACAGTGTGTCTCACACATAATTATGTCCATGCAATTATTCCCCCTTTAGATATCATTTTATAATTTTAATTTTCCACAAATTTGCATCACACTTGATTTTGCTTTGAAATGCTCTTAATTTTCTATATATTCCACAATTCTAAGGCAATACGAATAATAATGTGATAATCAGTAATATGATAGTAAGAAATAAAAAATTAAGAAAAACAAAAGGTTTAGGTAAATAGCCTTCAACAATCAATAATGTAGCTAAAGCAGATTCTTCATTAACTACATGTGAAAATTCATCTTCATCATATAACAGCCTTACAAATAGTCGAGTAGCTGTGGCTTGCTTTTCTAAGTGCTTTACAATTTTGGAATTACTCTTTAGTTCTCATTTTAGATTTTCCCAATTACATTTCTCCAATATAGCTAATGCATAATCAACATAAGTCTAGTGAACATAAATAGTCTAAAGCTTTGATTCAAAATATTTCTTGCAAAGCTCAATATGTTTTCTTATAAATATTCATCAATTGTGCAAGTTTTTCTTCTTAAGTTTAAACCACGGCCAAAAAAAAAATAGTTTCATCTTCCAAATAATGTTTTTTGCCCATTTTATTTTGTGCTGTTTTCAGTGTACAGCTTAGTGGTTAGATAATCATATATTTTATGTAGTATTACCCTTAACACTTTTAGCATCCACCTGGCACCACACATAGTTATTGCATTGTTATTGACTATATTCCCTCCACTTCACTTAGGTCCCCAGATCTATTTCGTAACTACCAACTTGTGCTCCTGAATCTCTTTACCTCCTCCACCTGGTCCTCCAAACCCCCTTCCCCCTGGCAACCACCAGTTCTCTCTCTGAGTCTATGAGTCTGCTTCAGTTTTGTTTGTTTCTTTTGTTCTTTAGATTACACATATAAGTGAGGTCATACAGCATTTGTCTTTCTCTAACTTATTTCAATGAGCCTAATACTCTCCATGTCCATGCTGTTGCAACTATAAGATCTCATTATTTTTTATGCCTGAATAATATCCCATTGTATATAGGTACCACAACTTTTTTTATCCACTTATCTACCGATGGGCACTTGGGTTGTTTCCACAACTTGACTATTGCAAATAATGCTGGAATGAACATAGAAGAGCATTTATTCTTTCAAATTAATGTTTTAGGTTTCTTCAGATAAATTCCCAGAAGCAGAATAGTGGGTCATCAGGCAGGTCCATTTTTAACTTTTTGAGAAAATTCCATACTGTTTTCCATAGCGCCTTGACCAATCTGCATTCCCACTGACAGTGCATGAGGATTTGCTTTTCTCCACATTCTCACCAAATAATGTTTTGCTTATAAGATAAGCATGTTCCATCAAGTTAATTATATATGACTGAAGTTCTTTTGGGATACTTGTCGGAAGGCATCTTCAGAACTGTTATATTGTTAGAAAAAGAATTTAGTTTATTCCAAATCTTCGGGACAAACCCTTCCAAACTAGCCATTTTTGTATATCTGTTGATGTCAGTAGGAACATTTGAATTGCAGCCAATTAAATCTCATGCATTTGATGCATTGTAAATAAAAAGTCTGTCTCTGATGATTTCAAACTACTCTCATTTGAACAACTATTATTAAATATTTTGCTCCCCTACCATCAGGGTTTCCAATCCAAAGTTTATTGGACCCTTGAAGTTTCTCCAATATTAATTATCTATTTTAGTTTGTTCAGCTGCTTGTTTTTGACCCTAACTTCTGTTTCATTTTCAATTGCATTGTTGAGTATTCAAGATTGTTAATCTTTTATCCTATAATACATGCTCTATCCTTAATCCTCTTCCATTATTTTTACCTCAGCAATAGTAGATTAGATTTCTAGAAAGTTTATTTCCATCTTTTTAATAATGCACATGTCTGTATTTACATTTTTGAATGTGTATTTTTTTTTTAACCTCACCCAAGGACATTTTTTTTCCACTGCTTTTTAGAGAGAGAGGAAGGGAGAAAAACACTGAAGAGAGAGAAGCATCAGGATTGGCTGCCTCCCATAGGTGCCTGGACTGGGACCGTATATGCCCAGGTTGGGACTGAATTCACAACCTATATGTTTTACCCCAAACAAGTTTATCTAACTTTAAAAAGGATTTAAAATAGGTAACAGATGGAATAGCAACAGCATAGCAAAGTTCTGGTGAGTCTCAGGCAGTGTCCAATGTTCTCCACTTTGTACATGGAATGCATGGGGTCACTAGTCATAAAGTTTATAGGATACAGACGACCTCCAACTCATAAATATGATAAACTCTAGGGTATATTTTCCTCAGAGGTACTGAATAGTGCCCGTTTTCTAGTGTAGCTTAATATTATTAGTTACCAGAAACTAATCAATTACTGATTTTTCAATAAGCAATAAGAAATATACTACATGTTCTTTTTGGTACAGAGTTTTGTATCTTCGACAAATACACTCTTTTAAATCCACTGAACTAGTGCTGTAAGAATCTTTCAATCAAGGACTTTCCTAAAGTTAAAGGTAGGATCATAGAGCCCCTGTAACTATTTTCCTTACTGATATCTTATGCACTATTTGCCTATTAGACTGTTTATTCTATATGAACTCATTCACATTTCAGTATGTCACTCTGAACAATATGCAGTTAGCCCTAAACATAGAATAGGAAAAAATACCTAAAGAAATGGTTAAATGGTAGCAGCTGAGATGAAATGGAAAGGTAATATTTTTTTTTCTTACATATTATGACTTCATGGATTTCTATCTTAAGGTCCTTAGAAATAATTTCCTACCTGCACTGGAATGGCAGTTTATGACATTTTGTGACTCTGGAAACTAGTGATCAATTATCTCCATTGTCTGGAAGATACAGATCATTTCAGAATATCAACTCATTTTTTAAACAATATCTCATGCTTACAGATTGCCCATTATTAATCAGGCCTTATATTCTACATATATCTGCTACATATATATCTACATATACTAGCACATTAAAAATTATTAACAAGGCTAAGGTAATTTCTTCTAGTCTCACATAGACAGAGTAGCATAATGTCCCATTGAACTGAAATGACCCAAAACCTACATTGTTCATTATGTACATAATACTGTTGTATTTGATAGATAACCTCATTCACTTTGATGAACTGCAAATACATTTGGGTACCAAAGTCTTTTGTAATTAATATAACCAAAACTTTTTGGCTACCATACCAGTTGAGATTTCTATGTCAACTGTGAAATGAAAACAGTAATTCTTATACAGTTCCAGCATATAAACTGACATGATAATGAAATGAAATTCTGTATGTGAAAGGGCACTGTAAGCTTACTACCCTGCCTGAGAGCCAAATAACTACGAGGGTGTTTCTGGACAATTATCAGTATTATTAAAGTATTAAATTCTACTCATTAACTTTATCAAATTCTTTAATTCTTTCATTAAGCATAAATAATCTTATTTCACCTCCATTTTAAATTAGATTATTATAGCCCTTATGATATATCAGTCTTATAGGATTACTACTTTAATAATATATCATATAATTAAAAACTTAAACATAATAACTTTATGTTACTAATATAATTTAATTTTATGTATTCTTTCACATAAATTGTTATAACTCAAGAGTATTAGGAAAGCTAACATAAAAGAGAGTAAAAATGTTGGCATTACCTCTTAGAAATTACTTATTCAAAGCATGTTACTGCAAAATGGAATTATAGAAATATTAGAAATAAAAAATTCATTGCAAAATTATATTAAACAGAGATAAAATAGCTTCAAAGTATTTTAATGTTTAAAAATTTTAAATATAAATCAGGAGAAAATTATATAGAATTTCTATTTCTCTCATAGGTGTTCTAACTTTATTCTTTTTGTGTTCATTATAAATGACAATCCTTTGGATCTTTTAGCTTCATTAGAACTTTTTATGAAATTTCATGCAGTTGTGTAGAGTTTTTCTTATGTGAGTTTGTAAATTAAATTTACCCCTGTACTGTGAGTGATTCACTTTCCAAATAATACAACAATTATTTGTGTTAATAGTCACTTTGCAAAAAATTATTTTTTCTTCTTTTTATTTATTTATTTTCTTTTTCTCTCCATTTTCCAACCACCACTTTCCCCTACTCCACCCACCCCCACCTCCCACCCTCAATCCCTCCCCCATTTGGCTTTGTCGATGGGTCCTTTATACAGGTTCCTTGAGGACTTTTCCCCTTCTTTCCTCCGTTATCCCCCTCTACCCTCCCCTCTGGTTACTGTCAGTTTTATTCTTTATTTCAATGTCTCTGTTTATATTTTGCTTACTTGTTGTTTTGTTGACTAGGTTCCACTTGTAGTTGAGATCATGTGGTGCTTGTCTCTCACTGCCTGACTTATTTCATTTAGCATAATGCTCTCCAGCTCCATCCACACTGTTGCGAAGGGCAGCCATACACAAATGTTTATTGGCACACCCTAGTATGTGCCAAACACCATACTAGAAAATGAGAACACAAAGACAAAAGAGAACTTTTAGTTAAATTAATCCATTGTCTCAACATATTCACAATGTAGCAATTAAATATTGCTGAGGGCACAAAGCATGTGTAAAGACATAGGATGTGCCCGGGAAACACATAACACCTGACAGCTGGGGGAGGCATATATACAAAACCATAAGAAGCAATATAAAATATTGTAATTAACATTAAAATCTATTAATTTATCACAGCTGTCCATATTATTTTACCTGAGATAATTTTATAATGTGAAATTAAAGTCAAAAAATAATTTTGTAAGAATGTAAAACAAAGTTCAATAATTTACTCTCCAGATAATTAATTATAATTCTTTCAGGTATATCTAGAGACTCTGGAATTCTAATTTGCTATTAGATTTGAGAATAAAGCTTGCCTAGACAGAAAAGAGTTTGATAAAATGAATTCACTGTAAGACAACCGACATATACAGGTAGCTTAAAGAGCCTATGTAGTTCAAGGCTAATTAAGAAGCAATTATTTTTAAGCTTTGTTGGGAAGACTCCAATACTCCATCATTGGAAGATAAAGTCTCACTGTCAGTGGATGGCAACATGGTCCCATTTGTTTACATTGAACCCACAACCATGTTTAAAGTACATGGATGGCGAGAATTCAGCAACCTACATATGAAGAACTGTGAGAGACATTGTGCTTAAACCATACAATAAAATCGTTTGAAATTAAAACTGGAAATATATTTTACTAACAACAAATTCAATATGAGATAAGAAAACAACTGCTTGTATGAGCAAAAAGAGGCAAGCCAAGATCTTACTACCACTTTGTGTTTTGGAAAGTAAAAGACTCACCAACAGACATAATGAATATGACACTGTGACTAATCCTGGGCTAACGCTGATGCTAGAGCTGGTCCTTGCAGTGGGTGGAACAGATCAGAAACTGTGTTTCACTAAACACGGGGTATCAGTTGGCATTTCCGCTAGCTGAGGTAAAAGGTAAAGTCATGTTCAGAATAAAATTATTTTTAAATATACTTTGCCTTAGTAGTTTTTAACAGTGATTCTAAAAAGAGCATTTTATTACCATTATCTAGGACTTTAAAACAAACTTAATGATTATGTATAAATTATGAAATTGACAAATTTGGAAAAGATCTTTCAAATTCTAGGAGAGTGAAAACCACTGGACAGCTAATGAGTCTTCTATACCATATGAAAATGACAACCAATCTGACACATTCTGAAAGCATAGAGTGATACCATCATTTAAAATTTTCTTTCTACTCAAAAATCTGTAAATCATTGTATTGGGTAACACCACTAAGTTGAAATTTCATTGCATTTGATTACAATAATATATTATTATAATAACATAAATCTATAGATTTGTATCCCAGTAAAATCACTTAAAAAGATATTTCAACATTGCTCATTGTTTTTTAATCCATAATGTTTTCTCAATTTCTTACTAACCAAAACCTAATACGCGAATTAGCCACACACACATAAAAAATGTTCTCAGATGGCTTTAGCTATGCTTTCTATGTTAAAAAGATACATGCTAATTTTAGATGGTATACTTTACCATCAAAGGTACTCTGTCATTTATTTAGCACTGAATTTATATATTGTGCTAAAAAGAAATAAAATTTTCAGATAGTGCAGGGAAACATACCATTGAAATATATGACTGAACTGACAAATTAATCTTCCCTGAAGAGAAGTACTTCTAAATGGGGCATCCTTCAGGAACTGGGTAACTGACTAGGACTATTTCTTCACAGTATAAGCTAAAGAGAAGCACTTTTTTATTTATTATTTTGGGGGGTGATGGTCATGCCTTGCCACATCTGTGCACAGCAGCTGCTAGTCAGGCTTTCCTAATGAACAACCTGTGACTTATGTACCTGGAAAAGATTCATGGACTCAGCAGCTGTTGTTAGGTCTAGTTAGGAGAGACACCAATAAAACTAGCTGGGGTACAGAAATGGGAAAGAGGGTGCAATAGAAACTTATTCATTTCATTTTCCATCAGACAAAAATCTATTGACTTACTAAAAAGCAAATGTTAACTGGGGCAAAATTCATTTTTTTTAATCTACATATTCACTCCTAATGCTTAATAGAGTGTTTTATGGTTAATATCATGACCTGACACCCAGTCATTCATATTATGAATGTTACTTCTCACAATTCTCATAAAAGAATGGCGAATTTACCATTATCTTGTTAGGTTATTGTTGCCACACTATAAATTCATAACTTAAAAATGACTATAAATGGGAATAATTTGTATATCCATTATCCATTTTGATAATAATTTCCTTCATTTAAAAAATAATTATTGTTATTGAATTCAAGAAATCTTAGATTGTTTATAAAAGTCTGTAAGTAGAGTAAATTATTTTCAATGAATTATTTAAAATTATGAACTTAGGAGTCAGAAAGAAGTGTATTTGAATTTACCTTCACCCATGATAGCTGTGTCATTTTGGGGAGATTCTTAACTTTTAGTGCCTCAATTTTCCAATTTTTAAAAGAGAATAATACCTAGACCATAGATTTTTTGTGATGATCAAACCAATTGATAAAATAAATATTACTTGAGAAACATAAATGTTTTAATAATATCTGAATAGAGTAAACCATAATTCCAACTTTTATGTTTAATGATATCAAAAATTTCCCTCTTATCACCCCTTGTTCTTCTCTTTAAGATATTCTAATCTGGCAACTTATAGTGAATTATTTTTCCCTTGTATTAAGAATGCCAAAAAAAAATTACTAAAAGACCTGGAAGCAGACAAATGCCCATCAGTAGATGAGTGGAGAAAAAGCTGTGGTACATTTACAGAATGGAATACTACTCAGCCTTAAAACAGAAAGAAATCTTACTTTTGTGAAAGCATGGATGGACCTGGAGAACATTCTGCTAAATGAAATAAGGCCATCAGAGAAAAAGAAGCACCATAGGATTTCACTCATTTGTGGAATCCAGTAAACAAAATAAACTAACAAACAATTTAGAAACAAGGACACAGAGAACAGACAGCTGTTGGAAGGGAAGTTGGGGGCTGCGTGAAAAGATAAATAATTAAACAAGGAAAATAACTGTAAATGATATATCCCTGCTCCTGTTATCAACAATTTACATCAGTATACTTTGATTTGGCATATCATATCGCACTGAAAATTAAATTAATTTTTATCTCTGATAGTTCCCATTATACTCATGTTTTTTATGTCAATGTATTTCAGTATAATTAGTGATTTGTATGGAACTCGTGTTGCCAATAGTAAGAGCAGGCATGTTACTTCCCTTTCAAAATTTCTAGTACTTCTACCTCAGGTAACCAGGTGAAAGTCCAGGCTGATATACAAATCTCTTACTCAGATTTCTAATATCTAGTGTTCATTCAATTACATCAGCTCTTCTGGATTGATGTTGGATTTCCTGACACCTTTATCATCAAATGCTCTGATACTTCAGGAGTGAGAATCTAAAAATCTCAATTCTCAGTCTATGGTGCTAACAGGGTTTCCATGCTGCCACCTTTGCCAGCGGCACTTCACTTCCATCCCAGGGTAGGTCAAAGTAAGCCTTTCCACATTTTTGTAACTTGTGGGGCTTCTATCTCTGAAAAATTAGTGAGGCGCAAATATTAATGGTGGAAAAGGGGTTAGAGCATCATGTAGCTCAAGACTGTGGTTGTTAACACCGGTTGCTAATGCTCTTGCTGACGCTGTTGGTCCACAAAGACGGGAGTGTCCATTCCTCCCTACCTCATTCCCCCACTTCGTGGGGAAAAGCATCAGTCTGTAGTCAATGATGGCTATAAACTCAGTCATACTAGCAAGGAAATGAACTCCATGACATCGAAGTAGAATACTCAAATATTTTCTCACATTACTCTAAACATCAGTGACTTATGAGTTTTATCAATATTTTAGAAAGGAGAAACTTCTTCTGAGGTGGTCGTATTAATGCTTTTTTAAATAGCAAATATCCTTTGGCTGTTCTTAAAAACACCATGAGTGAAATTTTTTCAGTATCAATACCTTATACGGCTTAAAAGTTTTGGAAAAATCTGTGTGTGTGTATGTGTGTGGCCTTAATACAGTTTATTTTGTATCTTCATGAACAATTCAAGGAATTTTTCTTGTATATTAATGATGCTTTTTAATAAAAAGATTGCATAATTGACATGATTTTTCTTCATTATATTAGCATTTATTATAATTAACATTTTAATATTTTAGAGAAAATAATCATATTTGATAGTATGCTTTAGAAGTGTTTGTGTGTGAACTAAAATTGTATAAGGATCAGGGAAAATAAATGATGAAAAATTATTTGCACCAGGTGTGATGGTAAGCACAATCTTACCGCTATTGTTTAACAAGTAAAGTTTCTTTTCCCTCTGCTTGCTCAATAGCAAAGACTCATGTTTTTTTTTTAACCTCACTGATTTGGGTCCTTCTGTATTTTGAGAAGGCAGAGTAAATCGTCTTTGAAATAAAGGTAAACAGAGGAATTATTTTGAGAAGCTGCTGCTTGGCTCTCTCATCTTGATACATAAGATATTCTCCTACATTCCTATATTCTTCTTTTAGTCTGTAACAGCTGCTGATCAATTGGAAGTAGTATCCTATACTTCTGTGGGAAGCAGTTGATAAATGTAGGATGTTCTACATGCAAAATAACACAGTTTCTAAGTATGTGGGCATCAGGATCAGATAGACAGATTTTAATTCTTGGCTGTGAAATTGACTGGGGGTATATTTTGTCCATATTTAACTAAACAAATATCAGCAGCTGCACTTGTATTGTTTTTTATTGTGATAATTCTGTGATTGATTTTTGTCTGGCTGTGATAGAAAGGAAATGGTTGATCTCATTAAATGTAAGCATTTACATTATTGCACACAATATGCCAGACACTATTACAAATATTTATGTGTGTTAATTAATTTTATTTTGCCATGGCTCTGCCTCAACCAGTAGTCAACTCTACAAAGTGTTTAATACATAGTATGGGTTCTATAATTGCAGCCCACACACAAACAAACACTTCTTCCTACAGAGAGCTGAGGAAATTTGAGGCGTTTTAAATTACAGCTTGGGCTTTATAGGAGTTATAATAAGAAATATCTCTCTTCAGAGTCATTGAAAAAATGTGTATCACCTTCAGTGATCTCACTACCTTTGCTGAATCACATTCCTGGAAAAAGGTACTTGGAGCAAAAAAGAGATCAAGTGATTGAACTGCCAACTCTCTTAGACAAAGGAGCCTTGAAGGCATGTGAGATCAGCTGCTTTTTGAATTTAAATAGAAGCCCATTCTTATATTCTCCATGCATAAATTGAAATTGTATTGCAATCTTCTGTTTTCCACTAGTATATTTCCCTCTTTCTGTGGAGAAGTATGGTTATTAATAATTTCAGAAAACCTAGAATTGTAGCGATGGATGATAACATGGACATCTGCTCTTGAATTGTTTGGCCACACAGGATCAGTGATATCTGTGAAGTGAAATTTCTTAGAGGTTACCTGGTTAATTAGGATTGGATCTCTGAGTCACTGCACTTTGTACAATATTTTGTACTACCACACAGATAGCGAAAGCTGATGGACAAACTTAGGCCTCCCTCATAAGGGCTACACTCAACTGAGGTTCCTGAAATTCAGTAAAGAAGGTCAACAAATAAGAACCACAGTTGTTTAGCCATTGCAACAAAAATAGAGATTGATTTAACACTATATCTGCCACCAAAAACCTTCTAAGAATCTTAAAGTTTGGCTTGAGTAGAATTCTCACAGAAGCTTTAAGAAACAACTCATAGGATGGTAGTCTATTCCACGGTAGACAGGGGCTTCATGCACAATTGGAAAAAAAATTCCAAGAAAGTTTGAAAACCATGAAGGTAGCAAAGAGAATAAAGGAATAAAGTTTTTTATTCTTAATACTATTATGTCTTATATTTTTATCATATATAAAATTCTAAGATTATTGGCAGAATAGAGGTATGTTTTGTAACCTATTTCTAAAGAGGTTACACATATAATAAAACTGAGGTGTTTAACTTATTATTTTACAGTTTAAATCTCAGGAATTTTTTCTTTTTTAAAAAAATGGAAAAATAGTAAGGTTTTTGAGTTTTGTAAACTTTTGGAAGGATCTATGTTTAACCTTTATGCTAACATGACTTGTTTTCCCTCTCAGTTATTAGGAAGATCAGTAGAATGGTACAAATTGATAAATTTTAAAAAATGCAGTAAACTGTAAAGCTAATGATGCCAGGATTATAGGTATGTAAAAGTCTATTTGACATTGCAAGGGGAAAAGAATATTGTACCCGAAGTGTGAAAAGGGAATGGAATGTGATCTGAGCTCTGAGTAATCATTATTAAATAGATAAGTAAAAGCCTTGATATATCTTCTCAGTTAGATGATAAATAGCTTAATCACTGTGTAGTTATTGGGCAAATCATTGGACTCTATGAATCCAAGTAATAGATACTCTTCATGACACTCCTTCAATTAAAAAACTGTCTAAAATACATTTTAAAAAGAAATGTATTTTCTTCTTAAAGTGAGAGGAATATTTCTTCCTCTATAGCCAAGGAATGCTTTAAAGAAGCAAATCATTGACACTAACTTTCCCCAAAGAACACAAGCATAAGTGTATTTTGAATTTCACCAAGACATAAAATACTGGAGTTAGAAACAAAACTCAGCATTGATTTCTTAATGTTCCTCTTTTAAATAAAACTGTTAACTTATTTGTGGTTATCTAAGTCTGGGTAATCCTTTTTACATCTTATTTCTTTTCCCTTTAGCCTGTTTTGCAAAATTGTGTGGAAAAAGAGGTATAGTTTTGTGTATTTATTCTATGGTAGGGAGGTCTGAAAGAAATGTGTGAGGGTTTCTGGTCAGGATAAAATAGTTTTCACTCATCCCCTTAGTTAAATACAATTATAGGCCCTGGAAAGAGCACAAGAGAAAACGCAACGAGAGCACTGAAAGGCAGAGAGGAAGTCAACCAATTTGTTAGGGAGAGCAGCTGGAATCTGGCAGCCCAGGGCTGGCATTTTCCCATCTCCAGTCCAGCAACAAATCGTAGCGTAGGTCGGGTAGGCTTATCTCTCTCCTGGACTAATTCACACATACTAATTTGTGGGAGCGGGAGTGGGGCGGGGGTAAGTCATTGAGTTTTATTAGTTTCCTTATGTGGTATCGTGTTTCCTTAAATCATAATCCTTGCAGCTTCGCTTTGGGGTCTGCACATCTGAGGAAGTGGGTACCTTTTCCAGTGTTTAAAGACTGGCTTCAGCAGGAAAAGCCCCTCACCAGACAGCCCCTCTGGAGATCCTCACTGTCCATGGCTGTTTTGCTGCTGGAGTCCTTGGGCAGGTAAGTCTGGGGTCAAGGTCAGCAGATGGGCTGGCCTTGTGTTTTCATACAGGGGAGCCAGGCTGGAGCCAGGGTCCACTGGGACAGGCCTGGCACTTGAACCTATTGTGATGGGCCTGGGACCTGGACTCCATGTCCGGAGGGGCCAACCAGCACCAGAGATCAATGGGGTATGCCTGGCTCCTCAGCCCACAGAGCCTCGAGAGTCCGAAGGTGCCATGGTGGCAGCAGTCCTGAGCTTGAAGGAAGACGGGGTGAGTCTAGAACTGAGAAGGCCACCTGGAGTGGTGGGAGCCACCCAGGGCTCCTGGAGCAGCAGACAAGCGCCTGAGTGAGCTAGGGGCTTGGGTTCGACGAAATACATGGAGAGCCTGGTTCCGAGGAAGCCACCTGGAGCTGAGGGAAGCCACCTGGGGCCGCTGGAGAGAGCAGGTGCTGTGGCAGCAAGATGCCTGTGTTAGGGGAAATCTGAGAACTTGTTGCTATGGGAGCAGCCTGGTTTTCGGAGACCCACGTGGGGCCACTGGAGCCGGCACGCGCTCAGGTGAGCCGGGGCCTGAATTAACGGGAGACCGCAAGGCTAGTTTCTAGGACACTGGCCTGAGGTTTGGGTGCCCAAAGACTCCCGGGAAAGCCTGGAAGCCTGGATTCTCAAAGGTTTGCCCGGTGTCCGGGATGTGGCCTGGGGGACGTGAGCTATCTGGAGTATCCTCCATTTTACCACTTTCAATTGCTTGGCTGAATTAAGTCGGACATTTACATTCATGTGATAATAAAGATGATGACAATGATGACAAGAATGAAAGATGATAATATGTTTATAATATGAAATATCTCTGTGCATAATTTTTCTAATAGTTAAAACATTTCTCTAAAAAACAAACCCCAAATATTAAAAGTTCATTTCAAATGTGTGGCGTCTTCCAGAGTTGTATTTTAATTTCTTTTGTCTTATGTTTTCTCTAAAATTACACAAAATAGGCATTGTTTATCTGAGAAATATTTAATGTGTGTGCATATGAGCATAAGCAGGGCAATGTACAGATGTGTAGGAGTATTTTCCCTAAAAATTTAAAAGACACTGTTTAAATATTTTCTAATATTTGTATTAAGCCAGAAAAGACCGATGTTACCATGATTTTGCTTTGTAGTAGTATATGTAGTTTTTTTAAAGTTTATTGGGTTTTTTCTCTTTTTTTGTATGAAAATACACACTATAATTTGTTTGAATAAACATTGTTTAAAAATGTGTTTGATCCAGTTGCGGTGAACTCTTCTAAGTCTTTCTTACCCAAAGATAAATATCTTCTATGTCTTTTATACTTAAATGTTTGCCATTTTTTCTTCATTTTATGGTATTTTTAATACACAGATTTCTATTTCTTAAAATAGTCTCCATGACTTTAATGTTTTCTTCTTTTCATCCTATTTTTGGCAGAATGGCATGAACTATTCTTCTCGATTCAGTGATTTTTTCTTTGCTTGCTTTTCTCATAATATCAATATTTTAATTCTGTCTTCCTCATTCCTGCTGCATGCACCTAAATATTTGTAAAATTTATTCCATCTCATTTTACAACTCTGCTCAAACACCATCTTATGAGTTAAAAAAAAAAAAAACACCTAAATCAGTGCCAAATCCCATCACTCTCATCTTTTGCTCTGATGTATTTGTCTTCATAGCTCTCAGCATAATCTGTTACAGTACACCCACGTGTCTTTGTTTATTTACACTAGAATGCAAGCTGCATAAGAGAATAATATTTCTTTTTATTCCCTAATTTTATTTCCAGAGTCTAGAAACCTAGAATGAGCTTGTGATATGGATGTTGCTTAAAGAATATTTGATGAATATAGAAAATGATGAGTGTGTGTGCATGTGTGTAGTTTGCTAGATATCATGGATTATTATACTTTGGAATTGGGACCTGTCAAGGTCTTTTGCTTTCTCTCTCCCCCTTGCACTCATTCTTGCTGCCTGTCATGTGTTTATTTATTGATTGATTTGTTACTTTATAAATAACAGAAATTTATTTCTAATAGTTCTGGAAGCTGGAAGTCTAAGATAAAGGTGCCAGCATGGTTGGGTTCTGGTGAAAGCTGTTATAAACTGCCGAATTTTCATTGTGTACTAGCATGATGGAAGAGGGTGACAGATCTTTCTGGAGTCTGTTTATTTATGGATTCATTTGTGGTAAAGTTAGTATGCAATTTCTGTATGTATTTCAGGCATGAAACATAATTTGATATGTGTATATTATGTAGTGATTCTCACTGTAAGTCTAGTTACCACCCATCACCATACAATTGATCCCATTCACCCATTTTGACCTCTCCCTCAACCCCTTTTCATTCTGATAACCACCAATCTGGTCTCTATATCTATGAGGTTTTTGTTTGTTTGTTTTGTATTATTTGTTTTTGTTTGTATTTAAGGTTACACATATAAATGAAATCATATGATATTTGTCTTTCTCCATCAAGGTGCATATATCTTTTTGAATTAGTATTCTTCAGATAAATACCCAGAAGTGGAAAGCTAGATCATATGGTAGTTCTATTCTTAATTTTTTGAGAAATCTTCATACATTTTTCCGCAGTCAATGCACAAGTATAGATTCCTACCAACAATGCACAAGGGTTCCCTTTTCTCCACAAAAGACTGAATAGCCAAAGCAATTTTTAGAGAGAAGAACAAAATGGAAGTAACACACTCCCTGATTTCAAATTATACTGCAGGGCAATAGTGATCAAAACAGTATGGTATTGATATCAGAACAGATCGGTGGAACAGAATGCAGAGTTCAGAAATAAACCCACACATATATGGATGATTAATTTATGACAAAGTACATACAATGGAGAAAGGATAGTTTTTCAATAAATTGTGTTGAGAAAACTGGACAGCCACATGCAAAAGAATGCAACTTGATCACTGTCTCATACTACAAAAATTCACTCAAAATGGATTAAAGACTTGGATGTAAATTTTGAACCATAAAATATATAGGAAAAAAATACAGGTGATAAGCTCCTTGACATCGATCTTTGCATTGTTTTTCTGGATATGATTCCAAAGGCAAGGGAAACAAACAAAGAAACAAACAAACTATATATATAATATATTCATATATATAAATGAAATGCTCTGTTAATTTTTAGTAGTTGCTTCTCTCTGTATGTTGGCTTTGTTCTCTCAGGTTGGCTTCATTATTTAGTGGAGACCATGGTCTTCATTAACTGCCAGCTTAAATCTCAGTCACTATCTCTGTTTCTAAGATTAAAACACTTAAGCCAGACTCTTGGTCTTCTTGGGTCAAGTTTCATCATGAATTCAATCAACCATGACCAGAAGGCAAGAGTAGTGGACAAGTTTGTGCAGGTGAAAGTTGAGAGAGGAATGAAATCCACTCATTTTGCTTGCCATGTTGTAAACAATAACACTTGTCTGTGTTTACATATAGGTAAAGGTAGTTATTATTTTTTGTAATTTTCACAATAGCACTGAATTCTTGCCTAGCTGTGCACCAGGGCTGAGTTCTCCAGAGTGACACCTTATTCCTATTTGGACAAAGTATCCATACCACTACCAGCAACTATCAGTGAGGTGAAGACCGAGTGGTGGTGTGAGAGTTGGGGATGATATCTACCAGATGATGAATCATTTCTTTACTTTCTCATAATTAAAGGTTAAAAGGTAATTTCCAAGAAAAATAAGGAGAGAGTACTATTCTGGGCAAACACATATATAAGTGTTCATCACAGTATATGTTCTGGTTTGTGCTTGCATTATTTGCAAATCTTAAAAAATTAAATTTTATATTTAGTCCTTAATTTTTTTACATTTAAACCACATAGGACTATTTGCTTAGCACTATCAGATCAATTACTTTATTTTGAGCTTCCAAGTCTTTTATCTATCCAGTGATTTTTCTGTGGTCTCATACTTACTAAGAAAGGTGTGTACTTATTCAGTATTGATTGTTGACGTGGATGCTTTTCACAGAATGAGTTATCTCTATTCAAATGTTGTGGCTCAGGAAAAGAAGATGAGAAGCAAAAGTCTGCATATTGCTATTGACATGTTATTTTCATGGCTTGGCGAAGGAGTGTTAAAGAAAAAACCACAGGGCCAAAATGGCATTACTTGTGCTGAAGCCTATGATACCAATTCTAGAGTTAATGCCTAACCTAAATGCTGTTTCAACTTTTCTTAGATATATTATCTTAATCAACCAGTCTGGAATTTTCTGGTCAAGCTCCGGTAAGTTAATTTATCACATTGGCCCTTTTCATTCTCCATAAAAAGAAGAGGAAATCTGCATAGTAAAAATCAGTACTGTTCCCTTCCTCCCAAAAGATGTCTTGGTCTAAAAACAATCCTCTTCCTTTATTAATAACTCCCTTGCCTCCCTTCTTGTTTTTTCCCCTCCGAATGCCCTTCTGGTTGCTAGATGGTTTACTGCCCCATTTATGAATTATTTAATAAAACCAATTAGATCTTCATATTTACTTTGCTGAATTTTGTGCTTCAATAAGGGCCAGATGAAACCTGGATTTAAAAAAAAACATAAATATCTTACCTATAATGATCTGTTTCATGTATATTATGGCCATGTATTAGGGCAGCGCCTAACCACTGACCCCGTACCCCTAGGGATGGTCTTATTAAGTTATAAGAGCCTCATTTTTCATAGGCTGCCCATAGCAAGTACAGCCAGGAGTGAATGTCATGCATTGTTTTCTTTTTTATTTAGTTCACTGTCTGTTATAGAAACAGAAATTAAACCTGTATCATCAAACCAACTAACATATCATGAAATTGTGAGAAAGCATAAGAATTACAAGAGTAAGATGTTAAGTAATAGTTGATAATAACGGCAGCTTTTTCATTATGTACTAAATTTCTATTTCTGGAAATAAATTTAATAAATGTGTTCCCTTTCTTTCCTCTTTAAATAACTATCCTTATACAAGAACTTCAAGCAAAAGAGTCATAAATAAGATATTAGTTAACTTTAATGTTGATTAAATTATTCTTGAGAAAGGAAGAAAGGGTAGGAAATTTAGCAAAAAGAAAAGTTAAATTGTTAGTGTCCCCTAATCATTCTAGTCAAGATATAATGGAGATGGGCATTGAAATTATTTTGATAGCCTCTGCATCCTTAAGAAAACTGGGTGAAAAATTACCTCTCAGAGTGTCTTGGGGCTATACCAATTTCGGTGCTACCCAGTACTCACTCTGTCATCTAAGGCTGTCTTGGACAGATGACCATCAGGCCTCTTGTATTACCTGGGTATCAACTGAACAGCCATTAAGCATGGCCAGACATTCAGGAGCTAAGCCGACTAGGCTCAAGTAACTCAGCAATCCTCTACAAATATATTCCTAAACATGACTGCTTTTTTCAATTTCATCTATAGTTTTGGTGCCTACATTCAAAAGCTTTATTATAAAATGTGGTTGTTCCTGTTTGCTTTAGATTTAAGTCTTTTGATTATTTAGGCTCTTATTAAACTTTGAATGTTATTGGAGGCTCATGGTATTAAAACGATTTGTTTCAGAAACCTCCATTAAGATTTCAGCTGTGTCCTGATGAATAATAAGGTATCAGTCTTGCAGAGAGAAAATATTCTAGGCAGAGGGAATTGTAGGCAGGTAGTCACCTGTAGGCAGGTGAGAAGGACCTATTTAAAGAAAAAAGAAATGTTGGTGTGTTTAACTTGCTTTACTTTCTTCTAAATTTGTCATATAAATTCAGTTTCTCATCAACTGAATCTTGCTGATTTACCTTTGCTTTTCTCCAGCACTGATGCAAAATTGCAACATGTTTATATTCTTTGAATGTTACCATATGAATTTTAAGGTGCAGCATTAAATGCTGGTGTTTACACAAAAAGCTTGTGCTTACATTTCTATATGAAAGCAATATTACTTCTCCTAATGTTAGGTTCTAGCGACAAAAGCAAATAAACTTTACTTTTTCTCCAAGAATAGTTCAGCAGCACAGCTATGGAATGTTATTTGGTCTTCCACTTTCCAAGTGATGAATAAAGGGGTTGAGGGTTCTGACACTATGAACGTGGTCCTTCTCTGTCCATGTGTGGTCTATATAGGCTGGGGCTGCTTGCACTGGTGTCATAGACTGCCACTTCTCTATGCCTCACAAAGGCCAACTTTCCTTAGGGCTCTTTGTTTTTCTTGAACTGATCTTGTTACTATCAGAATGGAGAGTGGGCAGGGACTTAAAAAAGGAACTAAGAAAGTTGCTGTTCAGATATTTTCTGCACTAGAACTTTAGTCTAGCATCCAAGGTCAAACTAAGACTTGCACATTGACGGATCCCAAGTATAAGAACTGATTTGGCTTTTAAGGCTACATTAGCACAGAAGGCAAAAATGAGCCTTCATCCAATCATGTTCTCTGTAGATACTTTTTTTCAGGTTGTTGGTAGCAGAGTGGGTCACTTGAAGAGGGGTAAGGGAGGATCTGAGGTACATCCAGGTAAAGAGGTTTAGGGACTCTCTCCCTGAGGCCAAAGCCAATTGTTACTGTCTCAGAAATGAGTGAAAACTATTTCTCTCTGTATATACTTATGTGTATGCTGTGTCATCCCCATCTCTCTCCCTAATCTAGTTATTCACCATATTCTTTCTGCACTCTTTCCATTAATGTTACTATCTATTATACATCTTTAAATATTTCTTCTATTTGAATCACTCCAAGGTAATAACTCCATTTTTAAAAGTCTTGGAAACTAAGTTGGTCATGTTTCTCATGAGTAAATTTTCAAGTGATATAAAAGTTGAAGTCATCTTTTTTTTTCTTTTTTCATCATCTAGGTAAAGCTATAATGCAGAAAGTTCACTCATGAGCTACCCCCAGACATGCTAAGCAAACTCAGAGATGGCAAGGAGCCAAACAAATTATGATGTACTGATGACCTTATCCTGTGAAACGTGTGTTGAGTAGGAGAGCATGATTAGACTCAGGATTGGAATCAGGGTGGCTCAGTATGGTCCACTTCGGCTTGCTGGAGTCCTGTATTGGGTTTGTATATCATTTCTCATGGGAAATATAAAAAATAAAAACTTTTGCTTTCCTTCTCTTTTCCATTAATTTTTCTGCCTATTGGGTTGGCCAAAAAGTCTGTTTAGTTTTTACTGTAAAATAAGACACATTTTTCATTTTCACCAATAACTTTATTGATTTGGATATTTTGAGTATGTTGGCATCTCCTGCATGGTATAACATTGATTGTTCTCAGTTAATGTCTGGATTGATCTCTGTCAAATTCAACTAATCTACCCAATCATGGAACATCATCCAACAAGAAATCTCCAGCACAAAAATTTGCAAACCACTTTTGACACATTTGATCAGTCACAGCACCTTTTCCATATACTGCACAAATCTTTTTTGCATTTCAGTTGCATTTTTCCTTTCTTGAAATAATAAAACATAATATGTCAAAAATGTTTCATATTTTCTTCCATCTTCAATATTAAAATGGCTACACAAAAACTCACCAATTTTGATGTGCTTTTTTTTTAAATGCTTGCTGATAGGACGACTGTCTCAATACAATCTAATAAAATTGTTTTTGAGTGAAGTTAAACTCAAAACTAAGAGCTACTAGAGCCATCGTATGGAAAAAAACCCAAATGAACTTTTTGGTCAACCCATTATTTATCTTTAGGATTTCAAGGGAAAGGATGGGACAAGAACATTTCCGTGATTACCTATTGTATTGTAACCTTCTAATGTATGTCCATTATATAATATGACAGTACCTTCGGGCAAGCTAAATCAGTTTTTCCTGAAATAGTTTATGAAACACCTTGCTGTATACTTCCTCTTGTTTTCTATGTCAGAAAAATTTATCTCATTTTTCTGTTAAAGCCTTATCCATCCCTTAAAGCAGCAGTCCCAACCTTTTTGGTACCAAGGACCTGTTTTGCGGAATACAAGTTTTCCACCAACAGGGGGTGGGAGGCAGAGGCTGCGGGGAATAGGAGGCAGAGCTCAGGCTGTAATGTGAGGGAAGCTTCACTCATTTGCCACCTCTCACTTACTGTAGCCTGTTCCTAACAGGCGATGAACCAGTACTGGTACACAGCTGCAGTTGGGAACCCCTGTCTTAATGTATAAATTACCCCTCTTCTATTAAAATATTTTATAGCTCTTAAACAGTTTCTTATGAAATTCTTATTTCTGTCAGACATTCAATGTATAGGGTAATAGGAAGACTATTAAATGAGATTAGGAAAGCAGCGCGGATTTTCAAATATGCCATTTGAGAGTATGACCTTGAGAAAATAGTTCATAACCCTTGTATGTCCCTCTTTGTTCAACTGTATATTTAGCTATGTAATAACCCATTTTATTAGGTAATTAAATGAGAGAATATGTAAACTTTATTATCATGAAAATATATTTTATAATATTTGCTTATAAGTATATATAAATTTATATAAATATTTACATTATTACTAAATTATTAAGCAGAACTGATGTTATTCCCTCTTAACAAATGAGAAAATAGTAATTTGTCCAATATCTGACAGTGTTTATGGTCCACTGTTAAAAAACCAAGTTAAATCTTCTGCCTTATCTTCACTATACATCACCATGTCTGTCATGCTCAAGTCCTTTGGTAATTTTTTGGAAATTTTTAATCCCCATTTTTCTATGTATTAATAATTTTCTTATAAACATTTTTCTGTAGTTTTTTAATCATAAGTAGTTTTATAGTTGCTGTATTGTCTATACCAGATTGTAAGCTCCCTTAGGTATTTGTTTGCAAAGGTGAGGAAACAGAGAAACCTGGAGCAAAAAGTTAAATGACCTACCTAAAATCTCAAAACCAGTGAATGGCAGATTTGGGGATTTGAATCCAGTGGTCCAGCACCAAAAGCTATGTTTTTTCATGCATGCTTTACATTGCCTCTCTAATGGCAGGTCACCCATCTTTGAAGTTCATTAATCAGTGGCTTTAATGGAAATAGATGGAATGTAAAGTTAAAAAAAAAATTTTCTCATTATGACTGATCATCATTAGTACTCAGTATTAATAATTATCACTATAGTATAATATTAAATAACACCTTTAGGAAAATTTATATTCAATATAAATACTTAGAATAACTAATATTTTAGAATGTAATAATCTACTTGATTTATGACAAATTTGATTTACCAAAACAAGTTTTCGATTGTGGAGATAGTGTAAAGGGGATAAACGGTAATGTAAAAAAATACAATAAAATATAAATTTTTAAAAAAGATAAACTAAAACCCAATGTAATTATATTTAAGACCAAAAAAAAAAAGATAGAAAAGTGAGATCATATTATAACTCAAATAGACTGCCTAATCTCTTAATTTTATCATCAAAATCAACTATAAAAATTATTTGCTGATGCTATGGAAGAATGGGAAGTCTTAAAGGAAAGCATCACTATTCAAATTTAGTACAGTTAGACATTGACTCATCATTCTCAGCTTAGAAAAAATACAGAGAAAAACTATGAAGGTAAGTGAAAAAACACTTCCTTTGAGAAATTATGTAGGAGAATTTAAAGTGACAATATAAATCATATTTTTAGCATGAAGATATCTCTTAATTCTGGAAGCTCGAACATTCAGTTGAATGCACTTGCTCCAATCTACAACTTGAGCTGAAAACTTGCATTTAAGTGCCAGATGTCCCATGGTCTCTTAAAAGTATAATAGTGCAAATTTGAATTCAACTTCCTTTCAGCAAAATTATTACTCCCATTCTTCCTTCCCAAGTCTCTATATAACGCTGGTATTTAACAATATTGAGTTATAAGTATCAGAAACCTAATGCTCTGTCCAAATTCCTCTGTGTTTTTTTTTTATTCACTCTCATTTGATTTTTTAACAAGTCTTATAGAATTTTCTCTACATTCTATTCTATTTATGTGATCACTTAGTTGAACCCCCTATTTATCTGTCATCTGAATCTTTCTAATCTTTTCTGAATGGTCTCTTGTTATCTAGTCTTGTCACTTTTAAAATGATCTTTCAGGTTGCAATCAGACTCATCCTTCTTAAATAAAATATGAATTTGTTACTCACTTGTTTAAAATTTCTCAATTGCTCTGCAACCACTAAAGGGAAATTTTTAATCTCCATTGTCTGGCATAAAGGCCCTTGATGAAGTGGCTTCAGCCTGCTTCTCATTCAACATTTGCCACTGTATGCCCTGAACTTGAAACTGTGGTTCTCAGCACTTACTATGCTATTTTGTATGTTCATAATTTATTCACAATATTCCTCTGATTGAAAAAAATTCTCCCTGACTTCATCTAATTCCCTTCAGCTTTTTATATTAATGATCAACTGTTATTTTTCACCAGAAAATCTTTCCTGAACAATAATGAATACAT
This sequence comes from Mormoops blainvillei, assembly GCA_004026545.1. Lineage (NCBI taxonomy): Eukaryota > Metazoa > Chordata > Mammalia > Chiroptera > Mormoopidae > Mormoops > Mormoops blainvillei. Next base: position 24,792 of record PVJD01003307.1, read on the forward strand.
TAACTATTCTTTTCTGTTACCTTGAAGTGCCTTAGATGTGTGCACAGCATAATATCTACCACAATTTAATAAAATGACTCCTCCTTCAAACAATTTAAATAATGTCTCATCCACTTTATTGGATGCTCCTCAGGGGCCAAATAACACCCCTTCGAAAACAAGCCTCTGAGAACATAACTGATATGCAACACATGTTGGACGAGCTTAAAGATAACCTCATGCTTACCCACATGAAGAAGACATTCTCCTTGGGCCAACTCAGTAGTTTTTAATAGCAAGCCAAACTTTAATGAAGGGTGTCATATCATTGACACACAAATTAAGATTTCTGATATTATTTGTATTAACCTGTTACTTAAAAAAAGATTATGAAAACAATAGAGTACATATGATAGTTATTATTAGAAAATATTTAAAGTTTATTTTTAAATATCAAGAAATAAAGATAAGGTATACATCTATATATAAAGTATTCATATATATGATACTTATAAAATAACAGTTTATTTTGCCAGGGGGAAAATGCAACAGGGTTTATTAATTCTGCAATATAACACCATAAGTCAGAGTCACATTGAAAGATTTTGTGTTAACTATAATATTTCAAATAGAGATATTCAACTATACTGTTTTCATTTTTAAGATTTTAGATAGGTTATTTTTTAAGAAATATGTTCCTTCCCTAAGGGTAGGATATTGAATGTTTTAAAACTATGTTACTCTATTAAAAATAAAAAATATATTAAAACAAATTTAATTTTTTTTCTTGTTCTGAAGAAAAATATTAAGCATTAAGATTACCTGAAAACCAAATATTTACAGGAATGACCCATCTAACCACTGAAAATTCTGTCTTTATATAAATGAACACTTTAAACCATAAATTGGTGTTTTTTCAGAGAGGTACTGAAAATAAACTGTTATAAAATTATCAGCAGCTGACAGCCAGAGAACCGATTCTATAATTTAGTGAGAAACTAAAAAGAGCAAAATCACATTTCTACCTTTCAACTGGCCTTTGGCTGTTGCACAGAACCTGCTAATAGCATCTTGGAAGGGAAGGGGGAAGTAGAGGTCATGGGGCCCACTTTACACTGCTGGGTAAATTCATGCACCTATTCTTAGGCTGCTGTGTATCCTCAGAAAAGATTTAAAGATGTACTGTGCTTGCGCCGAGAGAATTAACCAGAGGAATTCTTATAAAGCATATTGCTATGTGTAGAGCCATTAGTTTGGTTGCTGATAATTATAAGGTGTGTTGTTTACCTAACCATTCAGAAGCAGGAATCAATACATATTTTCTAGCTTACCTTTGAAACTGGATTCCAAAAAATTAATCTGGGTTTTGTACATTTTTCTTAGTTGACCCTATTTGGTCAATGCATTCCCTGCATCTATCAGATGATATAGAATCTTTTTTGTATATATTTTATATTCATTTATACTCCAAAGCTTCAGTTGGTTTGCATCTTTGACTATAATTTTAATCCTGACACATGGCAGTTAGGTAAGAAAGTACTTTTTATCTATTTTGGTATACAAAAACACCAGGCTCTTCATGTGGTTAGCTAGCACAGAAACACCACCAGTACCGAAGAAAAACATTTAGTAGTAGATGTTGTTAAAGCTAGAAGGTTCTATTTGAAATAGAAAAATTATATACTGACCTCCCAAGAACTGGATATTTGTTAATATTTAATGGCCTTCCCTAAAGAGGGTCACGATAAATAACCACAGTAGTAAGATAGAGTAGGTTAGGTATGTACAGGCAAGGGAAGAATCAATCCCTTGTGATGTTTTCCACCACAGCCTCAAAGAGATGCCATGGATACATTGCACATGCTGCTGATTCTTATTTTACTTTAATTATTGTTTTCATTGTAGGTTTTGAGCTCTTCCCTCCCAAGTCACCTGTTGCTCAACCTGTACTATCCCCTTAAATTCGTTTTCCATAAATATATATATATTTTTAATTTAAAGCCTCTTTTGAGTTTCTGATACTGCACATTCTGTTAGGAACTAACTTTCAAATAATAATCATAACTTTTCTTTTCCCTAATGATTATAATCTTCCCAGGTATGAATTAATATTTTATTTTTAAAATTTTTTTTCAGTGTGAAATTTTTTTTTAAGATTTTATTTCATTATATTTAGAGAGAGGAATGAAAGGAGGAAACATCAATATGTGGTTGCCTTTTGCACGCCCCCTACTGGAGACCTGGCTAGCAACCCAGGCATGTGCCCTGACTGGGGAATCAACCCGTGACAGTTTGGTTTGCAGGTGGGCTCTCAATCCACTGAACTGCACCAGGCAGAGCTGGATTAATATTCTAGAGGCATAAAATATAACTCATAGAATACAAGCAAGTAGAACAAAAGCTTGACAGAAGTATTGGGCTTAAAAAATGAATTGTGTATAATTTTAAAGTGAAAGTTTTATCTAAACATTAAAATTGAGTTTTACAGATCTATCAGCAAATTTACTCCTACTGCTGGCCTCGCCGTGCTTATTCACATTGTTGCTAAATAATGTTTTTGAAAAAGTTATTCCAAGTTTTTGTGAGTTGAGCCATATTTTTAAAGGGATCTGATTGCATTAAAGGAACTTATGCCATTTCCTTTATAAAAGGAAAAACAACTACCTCTCTTTACAATTAGCCTTTTGTATGTATGTTTTTTCAAAACAGGGTACAATAATATTCTTAATATAATTATATATACTATTTCTGGGACATTCAAAGAAAGTGCGTTGGTAAACACAGAGGATAAAAAAATACTGAATGGATTTTTAAGTGTCAGTAATAAATTTGCAAAGCTATCTGCATTACTTTTAAGCCCTTGTTTCAAAGCCATAGAATGAAGTGAGGGGGGAAAAGAAAGAGAACAAAGCATGCAAGTGCTGTTAGCACGAACATAACCAGAACAAAACTCTAACTTTCAGCACAAATATCAGATGTGTCTTTATCGAAAATACTCAATCACAATGAGGGAAAATATTGTCTACTGAAATATGGAAAGCAATTTTTTTGCCTCACTCTCCTTATTCATCCTATGTTCATGGACAGAAAGTATAAAAGTTTTTTTTTTCTTAAATACCTGCTTTACATATCTCTGTGTCTTTCTATCATTAATTCTAGCCTGAGCATATTCTTTTATCTGGAGGATTATAGCACTGTTACCAGGTAACACAAGCCTCACCCACTGCTTCTCTTAATGCAGTGACCCCTTTTACTATTATTTGTGAAAGTGCAAGTTTAACTTTATTCCAGTCAGTCAACAGTATTTTGTGTCTTGCCCAGCAATTCCCAGTCCCATGGGCCAAAGCTCATCTTGCCAGCAGTTACTGTTTAGAACCCCTGCAGAAGACTCTAGTAATTCCACATGGATGCATCAAAAACCATCTCATCTGCTGCCACATTGCTGCTCTGCACACTGTCACACCCAACTCTGTATGGGCTTACTCAGCATCACAGGTGAATGGAGGGTAAGTAAATGACAGTACAATACGGTACTTCTGGGTGAAGGAGAAGCGGAATTGAACTAATACTCTGAATATAACAATTCCTTTAATCTAAGGGGAGAAAATAATCTATATGGGGCCTGCAAAGATAGTCCCTGGTATCTAAACATATTTCTCTGTATTCACTCCTCACATAAGGAGCCACATTCCTTTTTGAAAAAAGCAAAACAAAACAAAAAACCTCACGTGTTGTTTTTTCCCCTTTAATGAACTCCACCCCACTCTCACCTATAGATGTTAGTCTGAGTACAGGATTTATTTCTTATGCAAATTCTCTTGATTCAGACAAACAGTAGGACACATTAGTGTTCCAGCAGTACATTTTATAATAATAAGTCTTCTTGGAACACATAAATGTTGTTTCTACCTCCAGTTACAAACTTGAATTCTGTGTGTTCGTTAGAAATAAAGATGAAACTGTTCATTAAGTCATCATGAAATCATAGAAAACTAATAACTAAAATTTACACACATACACATGCGCACACACACAGCCTCATGCACCCCTTCCAAATGCAACTAAAATTTATCAGATTTTCAGTATCATTTAAAATTATATTTCACATCCTTTTAACTGCACACTGGTCTTCACAGTGACATATGTTTGAGACATCATATTACATGTCATTCATTAAGCAGCATGATAATAATTTAGACATATTTTTTTCCCAGTTTTCTACTGTGCACAGCGACCTACAATAAAGGGCTCTTAAAAATCGGCCCCTTGCATAACCAGTCTATTTCCAGCATAGAGTACAGGCACACACTAATATCTTTGTTTTTCATTTTCATTCTATACTACTTAACTTCATTCCCAGTCACTTTGGAGTCATAGAAAGCTATGTGATTCAGTTTTAGCTTAATAAAATAAAATATGCATGTAATGTGTATCACTACACATCTGTCCTTTAAAATCTCTCACACAGTCCTCCATGCTGTCTCTCCCTGCATACTGACAGATATAGAGGATCCCAGGGGAGAATTTCGGAACCGCTAACTTCTGACCTTCTAGCTCATTGACCTCAATGAAAAAAACAGAAACCTGAATTACGTTTAAGCTTCTTATATTTGGGAAAAGGGTAATTGCCATTTTTCTTTTTATTTTTGTTCACAAATTTAATTCACAAATTTATTTGGCAAAGTGTATTTCTTTTTATATAAAAAAAATAAGAAAAGGTTTTGTTCACTCTAGCATATTCTTTTCTCATATTTCTGTGTTTTACTTGGAATCCTTTAGTTTCTTAAACATTCAGAGCTCTGGAAATTTAACCCAACCATTCATGGGCATCAGCTTCATTTAGTAACTTGACTTTTTTAATTTTGTTTTACTTTTTTAAAAAATCCATGTTATATAGCTAGTGTTCTTTGAATTACTGAAGTTGTTAGCATCAGATAAACTCATTTGCTTTATGAAAAATAGCTCATTGGCAATAATGCTGCCTTATAAGTAGCTTTCAAGAATGCAGGGAAGTGATGATGAATGTAAGTCCTCAGAAAAAGAGATGGTTTCTTGTGTCAGGTTGGCATCTGGGTGTGCCTGGCATGATAAGAATTGAATATAAGAGAGAAATGGGATCAGAATAAAAGCTTAAAGAAAAATCATGACACAATAACAATTATAATAAAGACTCTAAAATTCATCAATCTGTAGCATTGCCTAATTTTCAGTTCTGTAATTTTCATGTTTGACATTAATAACCCATGTGTATATATCAATTACATTCTGAAAAAATGTAGTGATTATTTCTGTACAATGATCTCCATTCAAGCACTTTTAAAATAACACTTTCTAGTATATTAATAATTCTTATTATTTTTTAAATCAAAGTGTGAGAGATCTTATGGGTATTTACTTGCATTTTAAACACTACTTTTTGGAGTATTTTATATTCACAGCAAATTTGAATGGAAGGTACAGAGATTTCCCATACACCCTTTGCACTGCCACACACCAGGCATAAGACTCCTTTATTATCCACATCTCTAGTAACAGTGGGACATTTGTTACAATTGATGAAACTATATTGACACATTATAATCACCCAAAGTCCATAATTAACATAATAATCATTCAAGGTGGTGTACACATTTTCAGGACAGCCTGGCCCCGAAGGAGTCAGGCCCAAGGCCTGAACCAGATAAGACAGGCAGTCTGAAATTAGATCCGAGCATAGCCTGGAGAGCTGCACAACGCAGAGAGCAGAAGCTGGGATCCAGGAGAAAGTTATCCTAAAACTTCAGAGTCGGCAAGAAGCAATGGTTTCAATGGGCTTGGCGGGCGCTGCAGCTATTCGCTTATCAGCCTCGGAGTTATTGGTGGTCTTCTCTTCATCCCAGTATGAGTCACCAAATATGTTGAGTTTAACCAAAAAGTCAGTCAGAAATTTCTCCAGAAAAAGAAAAGATTTATTCAAGAAGAACAAGAAATTGCAAGCCAGAACACACCGCCATAGTGGACCAAGGCATGAATCTACTAAAAAAAATGAAACTCTTTTATTGAGGGCAAAAGGAAGTTGGGGGGGCTATTACAAAGAGTTCTTCCTGGGGTGCTTTGCAGAGGACATAGGGCATGAGAGGTTCTTCTTCTGGCCTCTCTACTTTAACTAAAATGTTATTTCTATTATATATATATATATATACACATATATATATCTCTGATATCTTACAGCTCTGATCTGTAGCTTATCAAATTAATTATATTTTTAATATATTATTAATAAAAAATTAATCCCATGAACTTTTAACATACAAGAGTCTGCATTGCTGTATACATAATTGACAATGTGCCTCACAAATTTACTTGATATTTAACCTTTTACTTTTTCCGCAAAGGCAATTGGAACCACAAAGAGCCTTTTCATTTTATTTTCAAATGTATATAGCTAATGTTCGATGGTTGATACAAAGAAAAGCATTCTGATTTTGGAGTCAAATTTTTGTTTTGAGATGTCTTGTTTCCCTATAACCAGCAACCAACACCAAGAGTAAATTTCTGGGATCCCAAATTTTTTCATGAGTAATATAGGCATTGAACTGACTACTTTCGCAATCATACATGGTTTGTGGAAAGAATCAAATAATATCATGTATATAAGAGCTCTATAACTTATCAGTTGCTTTTCAATACATACAGCTATTGTTATTCTGAGTTATATAATTCTAAATGACTTATTGCTGGTTTTATATCATGGTGTATTAATATTGAGGTAGAACTAATATTGCAAACATTGAATAATAAATATTTTGAAAAGGTAGATAATATTCTGAATATATAAGAAAATAATTTTTAATTTTATTCATTTATATTTTCATTAATACACTGTAATATTGTTAAAGTAATGATTATGTGGCAATAAACTAGCAACTTAATATTTATTGTGAGTCATTGCTAGCTTTATCAGAAGGATATTAATTTTGAGATCATAATAACAACAAGTATAAAATATGCTCATAGGGAAAAAAAGATGTTTTCCAGCTACTTCAACATATATGTAATTTTTAAGGATAATTCTTTGAAAAGTTAGCATAACAATGATTTGGCTCAAACAGTATTAAACTGTTGTTGGGACTTTTCATTTTTATGATTTTAAAAAATATATATTTTAAAGAATATGTATAGTATAGAATGCATTAAATTGTGACATAAAAATGAATTTAAAAGATAATATAGTTCTATATATACATATTTATCACACCATTTTACATATGAACTCACAAAGTTATAACATACCTCTTTACTTAATACTTAATACCTCTTTAAAAATTAGCACGTAGTCATTAACTTGTGATGGTTTGAGAAATGCAGCATTGTTACAGAAACAATGATTGATATGGCTATACTGTCCCTTCTAAAGGTTCTCTATTTGATGTTTAAGTAGCTGATATTAACTATGGGTTAAAGCAGCAATTTTCAACCTCTGTGTCACAAGAATTGTTAATACATGCAATACCTGACTATTTCTCCAGGGAGACCTCTTTTCTCTTAGATTGTCAAATAAAATTGCAGCCAACTCAGCAATAGCCATACAGTGTGAAAGAATCAAAATTATACCTATTTTTTGTCAGATCTGAAAAAAAATTTTTTTTGGTGTGCCATAGATATTTTTAGTAGTTAGTTTACGTGTGCCAAGAGATGAAAAAGATTGAAAATTGCTGGAATAAATAAATAGAATGTCAGAAATGCTACATTTGTGATTAGAAGTGTTGTGCAGATTTGATTTGTTATTTATGATTGCATATGGATGTCAAAGGATTGTTAACAGAAATGTAATATTTAATGGTAAGCAATTGTGATTTACCAGATTAAATATATTGGTCAATTTATGTTGGAACTAGTAATAAAGCAACACCTATCATCTTTAATGATTAATATTGGGCATAAGCAATTTTAGCACTCAATAATTGAGATTCGGTAAAATAAAGTTGCCATTTGAATAGAGATAATGGAACAACATGGAGTTTATATTTTAATTACTTCAATATCTCATTGACATTAAAATGCTTTTGTTGACGAAGGATGGGTTTTATAGCCTACTTGTACACCAGTATTTATATTGAATATAGTTCACAGGAATGAATGCTATGGTACTTTTCAATGAAGGAGTAAATATATTTTTAATCACTTTCCAATTTAACTCATAATTTGCTGAGCTCTTGATGAAATTAAATTATGTGTTTATTGATAAAGGAAATATTTTTTTAGAGATTTAGTATTTGAATAGAAAGAATGAGATGGAGGGGGATACACAATTCCTTTAAGAAAAATTTGAGGAATTTTTCTCAATTCCTCAAATTTTATGGTAAAATTAAGAAGTAAAAACCAACAACCCAGTTTTTTAAAAACAGGTAAAATATTTGCATAGGTAGAAGATATATTCTGGCAGTTCACAGAAAATGAAATAATACTATGAAAACATAGTCAATGTCACACATAGTAAGACAAAAGCTATTAATTTATGTATTTATATTTTGTAGACTTAATTTTTCTTTATATCTGGTGGGCAAACACCTATGAATGGGATGAATGAGTTGTATTGTAGGTATATCTTTAACTTAGTAAGAACTGCCAAACTGTTTCCTTAAATGGCTGTGCCACTTTGTATTTTCAGTAGCAATGTAGGAGAATTAGAGTCGTGGTGCATTCTTGACAAGACTAGGGATTGACAGGTGTTGTCATTTGTTTATAGCCATTTTAATGAATTTGTAGTAGTATCTCATTTCTTTACATCTCTGTTTCTTCAATGACTGCATGTTGTATGTATCTCTTTATGTGTTTATTTGCTATTAGTATCTATTAAGTAGCGACATGCCTATTTAAATCTTTGGTCACTTACTTTTTGGGTGGTTGGTTTTATTATTAATGATTTGTGAGTGTTTTTATACATTCTTAGATATATGTTCTCCATTTCTTCCAGTCAGTGTCTAGTCTTCTCATTTTCTTTCCAATGTCTTTCAAATAGGAGGGTATTATAATGTCGATGATGTTCAATTATTTGGTTTTTTTAAATTATCATTCATAATTTTTGAGACATAAAAAATCTTGGTGCAATGTAAGGTTACAAAGATTTTTGACTGTGTTTTCTTGTAGAAGTTTTATAGTTATTTATATTTGTGTTTCTAGTTTATTTTTAATTAATATTTATATATGTTGTGAACTGTGAGTCAGTTTCTTTCATTCTTTCTTCCTTTTCCTGTTTTTCCCTTGTATATGGATATCCAATTGTCCTAGCAGAAAAATTTTAAAAAGCAATCATATATATATCATATATAAGATATATATAGATATCTTAGTCTCAGGACAAGACATAATGTTACAGTTTTCCTATCCTTTTCTCTACCTTAAGATGGGAGTGATCTTTCCAGCTTTCTGCATCCCAGGCAGAATCAGAGACCCCTGCATGTTTCTTGTCTTGATATTTCCAACTCTTTCAAAAGTGAGAGAATCCCTTTGTCTCTTTCTCCCACTTATCAATGTTCTCTTCCCCTGTATGTAATCTGCAGTTTACCTTAGTTATTAAAAATTTTACTTAAAATTATAATTTTAAAGAGTGTGGCTTTTTGTGTCTTATAGGTGTGATAACATTTTGTTTATAAATGTTGAAATATTTTTTTATTAATTTTGTTCTTGTTTTATGCTGTTTTACATAATGTTACTTCTTAAATATCTGATGATTTTAAATCAATTTCATTTAAAGATATCCTGCCAGAGCATATAAACTATGAGAGAAAGAATTAATGGTTATGTTTACAGTACAGCCTTGATTTTCTAAACATCATGTATAAACCATCATTAACGTCATCTCAGAGCTTTGTAGAAAGGCAGAATCTCAGGTGCTACCCCAGACCTACCAATTCGGAGTATGCATTTTAACAAATTCTGGGTGATGCATGTACATATTAAAGACTGAGAACTAGTTTATACCTTTTTCAGTAATAGTGGAACATGGAAGAGGTGAATTTGTAGGCTCTTCTAGTGTTATTTCCTGATCTTGACTTTCTCATTAACTCGGAATCTTAACCTATGACCCCAGTTTAAATTCACTGAATGTCACAATTCCAGGAAGCACTACTTACTGCAATCTTGGAGTTGTGTTTCAAAGTGTACACAGAAAAATACCTTCTAAATTGGTGAAACATGGGGGCCCTGAGCTATTCTACTATATCATATCTTAGCTATAATTACTGGCTTCTATGAGGGATGATTTGATCCTCATTATTGCTAATGCTGTGGTACCCTAATTAATCTGATTATTTCCTCCTTGGTTTGTGAAAAGTTGACATAAATGGAACCATTTTAAAATGGAGCCAGAGTAGCCACTCCAGAGGAATGGCCTACATGCCTGGCTCCTTGGGGCTATTTGAACTGGGCCAGACCTTTGGGCTTGGCCAAACACACATTGACTTACAAAGAATTGTTTGTTAAGCTAACAGAACAGCAGACATCCAGACCACAGAACTAATGGCTATATACTCTCTGCCTGAGATTGAATCAATAACCAACCATGTATAGCTAAAGAGTAACTCAAATTGTTACCACCAAGAAGGATCTCTTTTTTTGCTCATGTATTTATGTAAAGGAAATATTCCCACCCTTTTCTGATAAACCCCCTTTCTCTCACTCTGTTATCAGGACAGTATTTGGGTTTTTGCCTGAATCTGTACTCCCCATATTGCAATTCTTTGACCCCAAATAAACAATGTTTACTCTGGCTTTTTACTTTTAGGTTAAAACATCTTGTTTCTATGTTCTTCCAACTTCAGTTACAACTTACCTTTAGAGTTTACCACCCACATTTTTTTTAAGGTTTCTTTAATTCTTTTCATTTTAAATGTTACTTATAAAGAATAATTATGACAGTTGAAATTTGTCTTCTATTTCACCTGCAATTACATCGAGTTAAGCAGAAAAAACACATTAAAATGCATTCCACTTGAAAATATAGTTGTTTTTAATGACTTTATTGGAGTGACATTGGTTAATAAAACCATATAGGTTTCAAGTGTAAAACCACCTATAGCATAGTAAGCTCATCACCCAGAGTAAAGTCTCTTTCCACTGCCAATCCCTCCTTTGCCCTCTTCCATCTCCCTCACCCACCTTTCCCTCTGTCAATCACCATACCGTTGTGTCTGTTTTTTTTTTTTTTCTTAATCCCTTCACCTTTCTCACCCAGGCCCCCAATCCCTTGCCCCTCAGTTAATTGCCAGTCTGTTCTATGTATCTATGACTCTGCTTTTATTTTGTTTCTTTACTTTGTTCATTAGGTTCCACATATGAGTGAAATAATATGGTATTTGTCTTTCTCTAACTGGCTTATTTCACTTAGCACAATGCTCTCTGGGAGTTTGTTACACACATTTTAAGTGTGCTCTTTTACACATCTTGTTATAACTTCCCTCTTGAGTATATTATTTTTCTATTACCTGATGATATCTCATAGTTTTACAAGTCCTTTAAGATTTGTTCTTTGTTTATAAACTATGTATTTTGTTTTATGTATTTAATAAATATATAATTTCTGTTTTCTCTAATGAATTTTAGTTAAAAGGAGTTATAGTGTAGCATGAATATTTTTCATAATTTTAAAATCAAATACAGAGCTGTATCTTTCCCATAAAACTCTTTAAACAGGTCATCCCGAATGATTTCTTAATTTTGCAGAGGAACAGCAGAAGCATTTGTCTCTATTTCTTTTTCATGTTGATTTTATTTCTACTCTTTTATATCTGTTGAATAAGTTTGATTTTATTCTTGTTCTTCTTATCTTCTTTCCTTCCTTCTACTGCTCCTTCTTGTCTTCCTTTTTATTTATTTCTTTTTAATATTTATGGATGGATTTAGCTACACTGGTTCCTTTGTGATTATTGTTAATCCAATCGAGGTATTTGCTTCTAAATTTAATTTCTCTAAATAAATTATCACTATTTAAACAATTAGAATTGTGGTAATTATCTAACCTGGTCCAGAACTGAGGACAGTTGTTGATCTCATTATTTCCACCATTGATTCCTACTAGATTTGTAGAACAAATTTTCTACATTTGAGCAGTTATGATTTATTGCTTAGCTCTTATCTTGCTTTATTAAAAGTGGCTATTTGTTTTTAATATTACTTCTTATAATAATTTTCAATATTTTTGAAAGAATGTAAAATTGTTTTTTCTGCCATCTTTAAATAAAAGCCTCTATCAGTATCTTTTAAAAAATCTCAAAAAATACATATGATTCCCACCAAAAATAAAATAATCATCTTTATATTTAAACATGGCCAATAGGGGTGGAAAAAAAGCTCTCTTTTCTGTGGGTTTATTTCTGAAATGTTTCGACTGCTTAAAATTAAAAATTTAGGATGCAATTTTAATTCCTAGAAATACTGTAAGTCAGCTACTTGACTATGCATAATGCTTTAAGTCCAAGTGTAGGTCTAGGTAAGCTCGCAATTGTTCATATGGGAAAGAATACAATCAATAAATAATAATACAAGGTTAAACTCAGTGTTTTACATACTCCCAACTGTAAACCTACTTTTCCCACCCCATACATGTAAGATACTTGTCATAGTAAATGCAAATTTATTAAATAAATTACCATTGTTATTGTGTTATTATCAAAACAATAATGACTTAGAAGACTCAAGTGACATTTGAAAACATATGAATATAAAGTATATAGGAAATTAAGTATTCTTCTTCCTTAATAATACCATAAGAGAATGAATGAAAAGAAATGCAAATGTTTTTCTTTTTCTTTTCTTTTTAAGATTTTATTTATTTACTTTTAGAGAAAGGAAAAGGAAGGGAGAAAGAGAGGGAGAGAAACATCTATATATGAGAGAGACATATATTGGTTGCCTCTCATAGGTGCCCTGACCAAGAGTCACTTTGTGGGACAAAGCTCTACAAACTGAGCCACACTGGTCAGGGCTGTTTTTCTTTCCTAATTAATTAATTAATTAAGGATTCTCAATCTGAAAGTTTAAATAAGTATAATTACATATTTAAACAAGGAAATTACTATCTCATATAGGCATTGTGTCTCTGATTGCATCTTTCTAAAATATTGATTTTGCTGAGGTAAAGTTGTCAGTTTTACTCCTTCTGGGTGCACTTGAATCACTGCAGTCAACTGCTCTTTGGCAATACACTATAACAATGATAGAGAAAATCATATTTTACATGTGCAATATCACAAGCAAAATAGAATAAGTATATAAAATGATCAATAAGTATTAATTTAAAAGTGCTTGACATAGTTTGAATTTATCAAGCTGTGTTGTTTCAGTGTTTTCAAAGGTGTGATCACACTGAGGCACTGCTGAAGAATTCAGAAATGATTATAGAATTTCTAATGGGTAGTTTGCCTTTGACCCCCAAAAACATTGAAATGTGTAACTTTTTTTGTTCTAGAAATTTCTCTTCCATGAATTTCACCATGCCAAAATAATTACAGATGTATACAAAGATTTGTTTAGACAGATGTTTATTACATTGTTTGTACCAGTGATAAATTGAAAACCAAGAGAATGACAACAGTCACTTGGTTAATGATTATAAAGTAGATATGAGATGGAACCCTTTAAAATCATCATTAATCAGTATCATAGAAAGGAAGTACAATAATATGTATTATTATAATATAAATTGTTACACAGAATCTCATTTTAGAGCAAATTATGATATAAATATATGTTAAAGATATTAATTGGGTAAATAACGCATACCAGAACTATGTCAGGGATAGTGGTACAGAATGTAAAATAATTAGAATAACAAAGAATAAAAATTAAAAATTATTTATGCTTCTATCTCATGTATTTTTGCATTTTTATGAGAAGACACCTATTAATAAAATAATCTATATAAGGTGTCTATAAACAGACTTTCTGTTTACAAGGAACTGAATAAAATTATGCCCTTTTTATATTAATAGGATTTTTATCTAGGATCACTTGAAATCCATATTTTTTGGCCACACAAAGCTACAATAGAAGCTGTATGCCATGTTCAGGCTGAATGATTTGTGCAAAGTTTGTGTGATAAACTTCAGGGTGAAGGGTATGCCCTCATTTCCCCTCCTTTTTTTCCCAGTTCATCTGGCTAATATGCAACACGGCAGGGTGGCCTGTCTAGAACCAGGCAGATGAGTGTGGGGAAGAGATTCCAGGCCTTTGGTGAGATTTAGGAAAATACCACAGGGTAGCTGACGGCAATTGGGAGAACTATGTCAGGTCCTAAGGTGCCTAATTTGAAAGGGACTGAGGCATCATTTTCCTATGTATAAAGTTTCTTGTATCTTCTTCAATAAGTGTCTATTTTTCATATGACATGGCTGGGTACCTTCTGGTCAAGCCTCGCACATTGGTTGATTTTTGCATATGCCCTGACCAGGGATCAACTCACCATCTTGACATATCCAGAAGGTACTCTAACCAGCTGAGCTACACAGCCAGGGCCTAGGCTTCTTTTCAAACTAACTGATCTTCCTAATTCTTTGCACGCTTGTGTTGAGATCTCCCTCTATCCAGTTCCTTTTCTGGATCTTCAGGGTTCCATGTCCTTTCCACTATCCATTTTTTCCCCCAGCCTTTTCCATGCTGGACTCCTCTTCTCTACGGTTGCCCTTTTGGTTCCCACTGTGCATGCATCAGTAAAGGACCTCCCCCTGTGCCATTTTGATTTCTACATGTGCACCCAGCAGAGGAATTTTCCCTTTGTTGGTTCTCCCGCACCCCCATTGTCTATGGGAAGGAGTGATTGGAAAGCCAGTTTTTTCCTGTCTTCCTGCCTGGGGTAATAGTGAAGCTGCCCTTCACTAGTTAATCTAGCTTAATTAGATGTCTGACCCCCTTCTCTTTTGTTAATAACTAACTAGCTGCCTATACTAACATATCCACATTTATAATAGATTATATGTGATAAACATTTATAATAGATTATATGCAATATAATTTATAATAGACATTTATAATAGATTATATGCAATATAATCTATTATCACTGATAATAGTACTTCTTCTAACTCTTCTTTATATAAAATTAATTAGCTACTTCAGATGTCTTTGATTAGTGCTAATCTATCATTAACATTTAGGTTTAAGGCTTTGTGCCTTTATCTATAAAGTGCATTTCTTATAGGCAGCATACAGTTGAGTCTTGCATTTTTATATTATAAAAATATGTCTTTTAACTAATGTATATAGACGATTCTGTTTAAAATAATATTAAATATAGCCGTATTGAAATATACCATCGTGCTAGACATTTTAGATTTTTCCAATTGTTCTTTGTTTCTTTAGTTCTTTCTCTACCTTCATTGTCTTCACATGAGCATTTTTTACTATTTAATATTAATTTTGTAGTTGACTTATTTTATCTTTTTGAATAATTTTTTAGTGTTTTTCTAGTATTTCCAACATAAATTTTTAAGTAATCTAAGTTTACGCTTCACTCATATAAGGCCTCTATAACAATATATTTCCAACTTCTCTCACCTATCCCTTGGCTCTTTTTCAAACTTTTCACTTTTATATATACTATCAGCACACAATATAGTGTTACATTTTTTTTAATACCTTGTTATGTTTTGGAGAAATTAAAAATTTAAAAATATCATTTACTTTACCTTCACTTATTCCATTTCCAGAACTCTTCATTTATTCACATAAATTCAATACTCTGAGTACATTATATTTCTTTGGTCAAAGGAACTTTCTTTGTACTTTCCAGCATAATCCTTCTGCTCCCAATGGATTTTCTCATTTTTTGTTTGAATCAGAAAACCTTTATTTCTTTGTAACTTTTGAAGGATGTTCTCATTGTTTATTAAATATGGAATGGTAAGGTTTTTTTAAAAAGCCTTTAAAGTTGTTACTTATTATCTTCTTGCTTGCATAAATCCTGAACAGGAAGTTAGCTGTAATTCTTGTACTTATATTTCTGTAGATAATGTATTTTTTTCATTGCCTTACTTTTGTATTTTCTCTGATTTTAGTTTTCAGCTGATTAACTATGATATGCTTAAGTGTTTCTTCTCTCTGTTTTGTTTTGATATTTTCCCCTTTGGTGTTCTTTAAACATTTGGACATATGATTTAGAATACGTCAATAATTTTTAAAAATTCTTGGCCATTATTTGTTTAAATGTTTCTTCTGACTCTTTTTCTTCCAAGTTCCTAAGTATGCATATATGTTAGACTATTAGATGCTGTTGTTCAGTTTTAAACTCACTGCTATTTTCCTTTTTTCCTGTTTTTCTTTTATCATTTCATGTTATATCATTTTTATTTACCTATCTTCAATCTCACTGATTCTTTTCTCATTGCTGTTTTCTGATGAGCCTGTCAAAGACATTCTTTATGTCCATTTCTATGAATAGTTTTGTTGTTTTGTTTGTTTTTCACTTCTAGCATTCCCATTTTACTCATTTTTATAGATTCCCTCTCTGGTAAAAATACTTTCCTAATCTTGCATATTTTATACCTTTTTGTGTTAGAGCCTTTAACATATTACTCCTGTTTATTTTAAATTTCATGTCTGATAGTTCAAATATTTGTATTACATCTCAGTCCTGTTATGCCAATTGTTTTATCTCTTCAGTGTTTTTCTTTGCCTTAGATATACCTTGAATTTTTTTTGAAGCCAAGTATATTTTAATTAAACAGTAGACACCAAGGTAATTTTTTTTAGATTCGAATATGAGCATGCCTTTCTTTTTGCAATGCAATTTTTGGGGGCTTCTGTTAATAACTGTAGAAGTCAGGCTTATTAACAAACAAAGATGCCCTAATTCTATCAATGGACATATTCCTAAAGTCCTCCAGAATTTTTCCTACAACTCATTCCATGTTTAAATCCCTTTCACCATTTTGCTCCTACACTCAGATTGAGTTTAATCTCTCTTGTTGCAATATTCTTGGTTTCTATTGCAATAAATTTAAATACATTTTTCTTTTGGTTATTTAATGTGTCAGTGAATTTTTTTTCTTTGAAAACAGATGACATGGGTCAGGGTGGACTTTGGACAGTGACACCTGTTCTTCTTTCTTAGCCAGCGCTAAGAATCCTGGAGAAAATTTTCTCCAGATTCCATGACCATCCCTGCTTGTGACTTGAAAAGTTCCTGTAGGAAAAGTCTGTGAGAGGATGTGAATCTCATTTCAATATAGACCTTAGGGATTCTCACTCTCACATCAATCCATACTCAATGTTTAGCAATTTCTAATCGCCTTTGCCTAAATCTCTCCATCAATTTATTAGGTATTAAGTGGCTTCTATCCTAGGCCATACAGATGTTTCAATCTAGTTTTTCTTTGCAGGCCTCTCTCTCTCTCTGTCTCTCTTTCTCTCCAGATTTGAACCTCATTATTTGCTCTACAACTTCAATTCTCTCATATGTTCTAAAAGGTCATTATCTTTCAGCTTGTTCAGCTATTGTCTTTTAATAAGGTACAAGGAACTCACTTTCTGTTCTCTGTAAGTCTTACTAAAAACTGGAAATTTTTAACACAAAGTATATATTTTAAAAATTGAACAAAAAATTGAAAACTGAAACACTAAGGTAACACATAAAACACATAATTATTAACTCTAGAAAATAGCTACAACATCTCTGGGGGAACAAAGGAAAGAGGTTAGTCTTTAGAACCTGCCATCTTGGGAACATTTCTGTCTAGGGCAACAAAAGAAAGGAGTTAGGCTTTAGAACCTACCATCTTACGAAAAAGGACTCACAGGTATAGGGCTCAACTCTGGGAGTAGAGCTGTATGAGATGCTCAGAAGAATAGTAAGCAAATTAGGTACTTTATACATCTCACACTCCTTCAGATGTTCAGTCTGTCTCTACTGCTTGCTGTTGGTTGACTGTAGTAATAATGTAGCCAGCAAAGAAAACCAATTCAGAGTCCCTGCTCCAGCACCAACCATCAGAGACTGAAAGATGGGTGTGACACTAGAAGAAAGTAGCTCAATAATCAATACAAAAATGTGTTTCTGTTACTTTCAAAAGTATATTTATACTACTCCAAATTATTATAGGCATACATAGATTGATATGTATATACAACACACAAGTTAAAATATTGTACTTTGTCACATCACATTTTTAAATGGCAAGATTACTTGAGAAATTAGGTACAGAAACAGAAAAAAAAAGAAATTACTAATTCCATTTTAAATTTTGTGATTTTCCTTGTTTAGTTTTGTTATATTGTTTTTTCACCTTAATAGAGGAGATATATTAGCACTAGAATCTACAAATCTATAATTTTAAGGCTATTAGCATGACCTATCCACTTCAACACATGCATTCTCTAAGGGCAGGATTCTCCATGGATATTCTCCATAATAAAGACAGTTTGGAAAGCATATCACTAGAAATGTAATACCATATTCTCAGTACATTATGTCACATTATAGGGTGGACTATCCTTCTGCTATGTGAATTTTATTGTCTTACCACAAACGGAAAAATACAAAGAAAATTAAACTTTAACATTTTGGTTTCCGTTAGGGCTTATGAGTTATTGCTAATTAATTTTTATCAATATTACATGGAGAAAAACAATAGAAATTTTATTTATCTATCATTCTTCAATTTTTCTACATGCAGTGAACTTTGAATTACTGTTTCTAGAGCCATGTTATTATAGTTTTCTTTTTCTCTTAAGAATAGTTTGTTCTTATAACAAACCATTTAAATATTGCTATGTAAAAGTTACTATATGAAAAGCTTTCCCAAAATGTATATTTCATGTATATAAAGCCACTTGACGTTGTCTTAAATGGGCAATTTCTTAAATGGGTAACACACTTGCACAGGATATAAATCTTGAGTTGCGTACTGTGCTTCAGTAGCTGTATTTGCTCAGGAAGTTAGCATACTTGCAGATCATTTACCTTCTATCTGATATACAAAACCAGAATTTCTTTAAGGTGCACCCATGACTGGGTGAGTAATCAGCTTGGTAAAAATCGACATAAAGGGGGTACACATGAAGGAATTTTATGCAAAATTGTTGTTCCAAATATCACAGCTGGAAATCTGATTGTGCTTATATTCATGTATCCATTTATTATACTTTAAAATTTACCATTTATGCTTTTATTATAATAAAACATGATTATGTTTTTATATCTATGTTTGAAACAATTCAAACACAAAAGTCAATCAAAAACCAAACATAATTAAACATTTTGGGGGTTTTGGGGGAGATAATATTATTTACATTTTAAATATATAAGTTTGATTACTTTATTTAAGTTTTGTTACCCAACTTCAAAGACCCAACTATAATTATCTTAAATAAATGACATTCTTTTCTCCATTCATGTGGAAAAAAGTAAAACAATATTTATTTTTAGAAAAATGAAGAATTTTTCTGTAAAAATTTGAGATCTTATGTTTGCTTTCAATTTATGGAGAATTTCAGAAAACTTATTTGTCATATTTTATGTCAGTATATATTATTCATAAATTATACATTATAATTTGAGGAATCTCAAAGAGTATGTATGTATATGCACTTTTTTGTGTGTAACAACTAACGTTCTATCTTATAAAAGCCTTGTTAACTGATGTATTCCTCCAAGAGATGGTATTCTAAAAATTATAAATATGTACATGCATTTAAATCATAAGTAAAGAAAATCATAAGTTTACATATGTAAAGAATGATAAAATCATCTTTAAAATATATATCATATACTATGCAATAAAATATGAACTTTGAATTAAAATAATGAATGAGCAAAACTAGCTCTGGCTGGTGTGGCTCAGTGGATTGAGCTCTAGCCTGCGAACCAAAGGGTCACCAGTTCAATTCCTTGGCACATGCCTGGTCTGGGGACCAGATCCCCAGTAGGGGGCTCATGAGAGACAACCACACATTGATGTTTCTCTCCTTCTCTTTGTCCCTCCTTTCCCCTCTCTCTAATAATAAATTTTTAAAATCTTTAATAAAATAAAAAAAAATGTGAGCAAAACTAGTTTCAAAGATATAGAAAGAAATCCATAATTTATGGTTTTAAAACTGCCTTCTAATTTATACTATCTATAGTGAGATATTATTCTTAATTTTTTATTATATTATAAATAGTACATTATTGTTGAGATGAAACAAACTTTTTAAAATTGGTTTTTCTCACTCAAGAACCTTAGTAAAATTCCAGTGTATCTCAGGCGACATTTCAAAATAGTAAAACATTCAACATTAGGAAAAATGATCATTTTACTCTGGGCAAAATAGCTTCAAATCCTCAGTTAAAATAATCCAATGAAACTAATTAATGTCTTCTGGTCAAGAGAGTGGCATAGGCAGACATGGCTCACCTCCTTGCACAATCACATCAAAATTACAACTAAAATTTAGAACAACCATCACTCAGAACTGGCAGAAATCAAGTTGAATGGAAGTATGACAACTATGGGATTAAAGAAACCATATCCATCCAGACTGGCAGGAGAGGCATAGATATGGAACAGGCTGGTCTCACACCCATGTGTGGTGGATAAAAATTCAGGAGGGATATCTCAGGAACATGGAGTCCCGGCTCCACACCAGACCTCCAACAGAGGGCTCCAGTGCCAAGATAATAAGTCCCCACAACTTTTGGCTGCAAAAACTAGGGGCAATTGAGTTAGTTTCTACAGCCAAGAAACTGCAAGAGTCCCAAGCAGTTCCTGTTAAAGAACCCATATAAGCACTTCTTAGACTCACTCCCCCATAGCTCCAGCACTGAGGTAGCAGTTTGAAAGTCACCAGTGGCATACAGGGAGAAACTGAAGTGTCTGACCTCAGAGTGAACAAAGGTCGTTGTCTCTTTTCTGAACCCTCCCCCAAGAGAGCCACAGATCTGGCAGGTGCCATATCTGAGGCTCCATCAAACTGCCTAACACTGTTTGCTCCTCCCTGAAGATCTGCAGAGACTCAGCCCCACCCAGCTTAGGAGCCCACACAGGGTGCTTTTCCATATGAATGGCTGGCCTTGGGTCATGTTGCACAACATCCTAAATCCTCTCAAACAAGCAACAGCAAACTCAGTGAGCCCCTAGTGCCTATACCTCTTGCTAAGTGGCCCAAGCCAAGCACTAGCAACAGTCAGCCTAGGTTCACAGCTCAGCTTCACCTGGGAATCTCCAAGCCCAGCACGATTAGAAGCCATCTCAAATTGTTTTGTAGCTCAAGTAGGGTGGCCCCAGGCAAAACACAGATGAAGGCTGACCTTGGTCTGCACCATTCATGAAACCCTAGAGCTTGCAAACCCAGTGGACAACTATAGACCACATCAGAGCACCACCACTTTGCTCCCGCACAGCTGATCCTCCACAGAAGATGGAGGCTGGTGCTCAGTGGTCACAGCCAGTCCTTGCAGCTGACTGGCTTGGGTAAACCCTTCCCATTGACCTTCCAACAGCAATCGAGGTTCAACTATAAGAGGAGGGAGTACTCAGCCCACATGAAGGGTACACCTTGAATACCAGCTTGAGTGCTAGGGGCAGCTGCACCACTGGACCCTATAAGATACCTACTAATTTTGGCCACCCTACCAATACACAGAGTCAAAGAAGCTTTACCTAATATATGAAAACAAACACAGGAAGGCTGCCAAAATGAGGAGACAAAGAAACATGGCCCAAATGAAAGAACAGATCAAAGCTCCAGAAAAAGAACTAAACAAAATGGAGATAAGTAATCTATCAGATTCAGAGTTCAAAACACAGGTTATAAAGATGCTGAAGGAACTTAGTGAGGACCTCAGCAACATAAAAAAGATCCAGTTGGAAACAAAGGATATACTAACTGAAATAAAGAACACTTTACATGGGAACAACAGGAGAGTAGATGAATACAAGAATCAAATCAGTGATTTGGAACATAAGGAAACAAAAAACAACCAATCAGAACAACAAGAAGAAAAAATGAATCCCCCCTCCAAAAAAAAAAATACCTGGAGTAGTATAAACAGCTTCTGGGGACAACTTTAAGATGTCAAAAATTTGCATCATAGAGGTTCCAGAAGGTGAAGAGAAAGAGTAAAAATTGGAAATATATTTGAAAAAATGAGAGAAAACTTCATTAATTTGATGAGGGAAATAGACATACAAGTCTAGGAAGCACAGAGCATCCTGAACAAGATGGATGCAAAGAGGTCCATTCCAAGACACGCCATAATTAAAATGCCAAAGGCTAAAAATGGAGAATCTTAAAAGCAGCAAGAGAGAAAAGCAAGTAATTGCCTACTGGGGAATTCCCATAAGACTGTCAGTTGATTTCTCAAAAGAAATTTGCAGGCTAGAAAGATTGGCAAGAAATATTCAAAGTCATGAAAACCAAGGACCTACAGCCAAGATTGTTCTACCCAGCAAAGCTATCATTTAGAGTAGAAGGGCTGATAAAGAGAGCTTTCCATACAAGAGAAAATTAAAGGAGTTTATCATCACCAAACCATTAATATAAGAAATATTAAAGAGACTTATTTAGCAGAAGGAAGATAAAACCTATGAACAATAAAATGGCAATGAATACATATCAACCAACAATTGAATCTAAAAGACAAACTAAGCAAACAACAACAGAGATGGAATCATGAATATGGAGAAGATTTTGATGATTGCCAAATTGTGGGGGTAGTGTGGAAGAATGGGAGGAAAGAGGTGAGGGAATTAAGAAGTTCAAATAGGTAGTTACAGAATAGCCATTGGGGTGCACAGTACAGCATAGGAAATGGAGCACCCAAAGAACCTATACTTGCTTGTGACCCATGGGCATAAACGATGGTGTGGGGATTGCATGAGGAATGAGGAAGGTTGGTAGAGGAGGATAAAATGGAGAAAAATTGGGACAACTGTAATGGCATAATCAATGAAATATAATTTTAAAAAAAGGAAGGTAATTAACAAATGATGTTGATACCAAGGCTGTGGGGTTGGGTGAGGGAAGAAAGGGAAGGAATATGTGCTGAAACTTTAAGGGAAGTTCAATGTTATTAAAAAGTTATATTAATTTATCATGTTCTGTATTTTAATAATTGAAGTTTAAAAAATCCTTTGAGGATTTTTCCCCCTCTGGGATGTTAGAGATAATAGAATTAAAGAAGATCCCTGCCCAATGTACTTAGAATACTTTTAAGAAAATGACTGGTAATGTCCACTGGTAGATAAATGGATAAAGAAGATGCGGTATATGGTCTGTCTATCTATCTATCTATTATCTATCTATCTATTATCTATCTATCTATCTATCATCTATCTGTCTATCCACCTAACTTTCTGTCTATCATCTATCCACACATTGGAAAGTTATGCAGCAGTAAGAAAGAATGCAATATTGCCATTTGTGACAACATAGATGGATTGTTAATATGCTAATGAAAAAAGCAGACAGAGAAAGACATATATTACATGATTTCATTTATTTGTGGAATCTAAATAAAAATAAAACAAATTAACAAACAAAAGAAAACAAAAACAGACATAGAAACAGAGACCAAGGCTCATCAAGAAACATGTATAAAGGACACATGGACAAAGCCAAAGGGTTAGGATTGAGGGTGGGAGGTGGTTGGGGGTGGGGTGGGGTAAAGTGGTAGTGGGAAAATGGAGACAAATGTATTTGAACAACAATTAAAAAAAAGAAAAAGAAACAGAGACCAAAGGGATTGTTTTCAGAGGAGATGGGGTATGGTGATAGGTGAATAAAGTTAAGTTGGATATAGCCAATATTGTGATAACTTTGCCTGATGACAGACAATTACTAGAATTAGTGTGACGATCATATTGTAAGGAATAAATATGTGAAATTACTATACACCTGAAATTAAAATAACATACTATTGTAAAGCAACTATATTTTTAAAAATGCACCCAAAAGTTCTGGGAGAATAGGAACAAATTGGAGTCCTGGCTTATCATAGTGCCTGACGATATGAGCATGAAGGACACACGAGATTCGTACGGATGTGGCCACAAGACAACGGCAGTGGTGAGGTCAAGGCAGCAGCAATAAAGGCAGCATGGCCTGCCAAGGAATAATCACACTTGCCCATGTAGTCATGAGGCAGAGGGAAGGTAGTTTAAAATGAGGTGTCAGGACTCTCAGGCTTTCTTCTTATTACAAGTCTATGTGAAGCTCTGAGGCTTTCTCTTCATACCTGCTGAGAGCATAAAAGATGAAAGGGATCCTGATCAGGCAGGCAACACATAGACACCATAATGCAAGGAGCACATCATGTATAAATTGACCTCAGTATATGAGTTTAGAAAGGAGAATTAATTGGCATTGTGGGTTTTTGGATAAAAGAGTTTGCTGGTGCATGGCATATTACATGGAGGCTTATAAGAAGAACCCAAAGTGATAGACTCGTAAGTTTGTACTAGATATATCTAAAGTTGGGAGAGTAAAAAGAGCGTGAGGTGTTGTGCACAGGAATTATATGATGTGATAATTATCAATAACAACTACAGCTGTTCCTTTCCATGCTGGGAACCAGGCCATTGAGTAGGGATTTAGCTGTTTCACATTGAATTGGAAAAGTTTGATTTTTAATGTATTTTTATGGGATATTTCCCAAGTAATATAGATCACGCAAATAAAAGATAGTGTTTAAAGAGTTTTAAGTAAAATATACCAATGCATATAAGTAAAATTGCACTTTTAATAATAGTGATGAAAAAGAAAAACTGTGTTTGATTATTCCTCATATTTTTTTTCTTTTTTAAAAGTGAATACCTTATTTTACTGCATGCTTTCAGTGCAATATGTTAGTCCATGAATTTTGTAGAAGATGAATCCATAGGAAATTATCAGAGCAGTGATATAAGTCCCAAAGCCTAAATTCAGTAACAGTTGTGCATGTACTAGTTCAGCAAGCTGTGCCGGATTTTCACAAACATGCTGACTTATGATGACCAAAATGAGAAATGAATACCCAGCAATGGAGCCCGGATGGCAATAAGTGGAAGCAGGCAGATGGTGTGTGAATATCACACTGACACTGGAAAATAGAACAGACAGCCATGCTTACTATTATGACAGATTGACTGACTAAAAAAAGCTTGAATGCACTTGTGGTGTTTTCCCTAGTGTTTAAATTGGAGACATAAAAGTTCATATTAAACTCAATATCAGTTAGAAATGATGTTATATTTAACTTAGTGCAGGCTTGGTGTATCTTTTCAGTGTTTGTGTTGGGGGGGCGGTGAATCTAGCACAATTTAGAAGGAAGCAGTGGGGAGAATTTCTTTCAGTGTAAACACAAATTAGAACCTAGGAAGGAGCCATGCAAGGAAAGGACTAAACATAAATTTAATTTGCTTCATTGCAAATTCATCTCTGTGAGCGATGTTAAGTTAGGTGTAAAGGCACCCTGAGGACCTAGGGCAGGGTACAGAGGATCCCAAGCACTGGCATGGTATGGGTGCAGAGCACCTCTGCTAAGCAGGACCATGGTTGCATGTCGAACAGTACAGAAGTGTTTCCACAGTTTAACAACTGGCATCATCTTACCGAAGCAAACTGGATGCTTTACCATATCCAAATGTATTATATTATGATATCATATTACCTGTGGTATCTATCTATATATGTATAGCTGAATATACATTTAGATAGGTTTTGCCTTGATATGAGAAATGGTTGAAGTACTGAGAATTACAATATTGCTTTCTTTATTTAAAGTAGCTATTTTAAAATCTCTAAAAAAATTAAAATTATTATATTGGTCATCATATAATGTACCTATATTTTTAGGTTTCTGAACCCAGCTTTTAAAAATTTCACACCATAGTGTGCTGCATATTATTTACATGCTAGCATTGAAATTGGTAATGCACTTGTTCTATTTCAACAAAATCTTCTAAATGAAAAGAATGCAAAATATAAATATTATGTAAAGTAATTGCCTTCAAAATTACTCATTATTGCCTTTATCACATTATGTGCGTCAGAGGCCATAATCATTATCTTGATTTTCATTCCAGGGATATATTCAGTTTATACATTGGCATTATTCTGGTTACACATTTTCCCATTAAAATTAGTAATGAGCAAAGCTAAAAAGGTATGGATATTCAAGCTGTATGCATGTAGTAGCTTTTCTTAACGGAAATGTATTAAAAATGTATCACTCTTTGGCCTGGAAAACTTGTGTGTTCTGATTTGAGGGCTAGTATTTTTATGTTTTAGATTAGCTTGAGAGACATGTCTAATATTACATAAAATTTGTTTATTGGTATATAAGAAATTACAGTAGATACTAAGGGAAAATAGGAGATAATTTAATCTGGTTGTTTAAAATTATGCCCAGGTATTATCATAAATTCATGTGTGTCTGTACATATATATATATTCCCCAGAATTATATGCATTATGTATAATTAATACATGGCAATAAATGTATTAATAAATTAATAAAATATTTATAAGTGAATATATATTGTTTTAGGTTTTCATTCATATTAATGATATTTTATTACATATCATGTCAAATTTGAAGAAAAATGACATAAAATGGTTTAGCTTTTAATATAACCTATGTTTAAAGAAAATGATGATTTTATACCAATATAAAAGACCAGAACTATATATTTGACTTCAAAAATATCTTAAATATACATATTAGTAGTTTATTATCATTTCCATTTTTTTAGGTAATGAGAATGAATGTTTCAAGCAATAACCTTGGCATATATTTTATCATAGTACCACAGTATTGAACTAGAACTATCACATTTCCTCTGTAATACAGTAAATATTGAATAATAGTTTGCAAAAAGAATAAATCCACAAGTGTATGCTAAATACACTCTGCCTGTAGACAATATTTTGGGCTAGTTCTCCAAGATAGGTTAGATTGACTAGTTACAAGTTTATCTTTAAGCAATCAATTAATTTGCAAATGGGCTGGTTGATTAATGCCTGTTAAACTGCATAGATAACTACTAATTGAATCAGACATCAAACACGTAGCTTAATATGTGAATATTATGATAGATGAGCTAACCAGTTTGACATATAAACTCTCCAAATAAAACTCCACAACGTAACTATGTAGTTATCTGTGTTTATAGCTATGCATTTATAGAGTTTACAAAAAGCTCACATTTATTTTCCCACTTTTTAAAAATTAAGAACTAAAATTTAAGCAATTATGACTTGGTCTATATCAAATTCATAAGAATGATTAGAATCAGAACTTGTAATTCAGGTTTCTGTCTTTAAATCCAATGTCCTTTTTACTACGTCATAACTGATTGAATGTAGTTTAAATAAAGATAATAAAGTTATATACACAAATGAATAATCACAGATATGTATTAATAGAATTACACTATAACAAGTGCTGGTGAGGTTGTAGAAAAAACCTAGTGCACTATTGGTAGGAATGCAGACTGATGCATCCACTGTGGAAAACAGTTTGGAATTTCCTCAAAAAACTGAAAATGGAACTGCCTTTTGACCCAGCAATTCTGCTGCTGGGATTATACTTTAAGAACCCTGACCAATTCAAAAGAACCTACGCACCCCAATGTTCACAGCAGCACAATTTACAATAGCCAAGTGCTGGAAGCAGCCTAAGTGCTCATCAGTAAATGAGCAGATCAAAAATCTATGGTACATTTACACAATGGAATACTATGCAACAGAAAGAAAGAAGGAACTCCTACCCTTCGAGACAGCACAGATGGAACTGGAGAGCATTATGCTAACTGAAATAAGCCAGGCGGTAAAAGACAAATACCATATGGTCTCACCTATTAGTGGAACCTAATCAACAAAACAAACAAGCAAGCCAAATATAACCAGAGACATTGAAATGAAGAACAAACTGACAGTGACCAGAGGGGAAGGGGGAGGGAGATAACAGGGTAAAAGGGGAAGGGTCATCACGGAACATGTATAAAGGACTCAAGGACAAAGTCAAAGGGATGTAAGATTGACAGTGGGAGGTGGGGGTGGATGGGGTGGGGGAGGGTGGTAGGGGAAAGTTGAGACAACTGCGCTTGAACAACAAAAATAAATAAATTTTTAAAAAGAAAAAAAGAATTACATTAAAAAACTAGGGTGATACTACATTTTCCATATTTAAAATCATAACAATAAAAAGTTTAGTAATTGCTAACACTAGTATTTTGTATATTTTAATTTTTAACTATAAAGTAATCTTTTTACACAATATATTTGAAGAGATTTTAATTGACAAAGAGTCAAGAGGAAATAACAAATATAAGGAAAGTTAGAAAAAATTTTGGAATAACTTACTTAAAAATGAGGAAAGAGATAGGAAACTATGACTTCAAACTGTGTAAGTTCATTCATGTGAAAGTATAGGAATATGTTCTGTCATCAGAAAGCTGCATTTAGATACGTAGTTAGACGTCATGAGATGCCATCCTTTTTGCCTGAGGAAGATTCATCCATAGTTTTGAACATTAAAGGACTTGTGACATATAAGCAGATGCTTTTGCCCACGAGGAAGTTGAGTCATCTCTGCCGTTACACTATGAGCACCTGCTAAAATGCTGCAGTGTTTTGTTTGTTGTGTTTTGGTTTTTTTTTCACTGCAGACTTGTGAGCTAAGTGGGAAGATCTGACTTCTCAGAAAGATTAATAAAACTACTCCTAGGATAGACTCTCCTTAAAAAAAACATAATTCTCACTGTAGACACTGAGTTTGGAATGTAAAAGATATTTCAGGGGAAACACCTGTGACAGTTAAAGGGCAGAAGTATGGTGGGCGGAAGAGGAAAATGCTATCAGACCAGGATGTTGACCTGACAGTTTCTAAGACCACCATGAGAAGCTCCAGAGTAAAAATTTCTCTTGTACAAGTGTCTTATATTAGATGGAAGTGGCTAGGTTCCTGATTGACTTTCTCACTCCTTGTCTGGGAACTACTGTAAGAAAAATCTACCACTGACACCGTGATCTTCCTTACCTTTTCTGCTGGAGACACTGAGAAAAATGACTTTGGCTTGAAAGCTGAAGGAACTATAGCTGACACCCATCAGCTAGCCATATTTCTCAGATCTGGGCTGAATTCCCTTCTTTAAAGGGAACCTACTTCTATCACCCTTCCATTTTGCAGAAAGGGGCAATACACAGGGTGAAAACTTGAAGTCATTACTTCTCTCTTCTCTTTAACACCCCATATGTGACCTATGAGTAAATGCTATTGGTTCTACTTTTAAACTCAGTCCATGTCTCACTGTTTTCTTCCTACTACCCAAAATTCAAACTATCATTATCATTTTTCCTAGATTAATGTAATAGCTCCTTCACTAATCTTACTGATTACAAGTTTGTCCTCTTCAGCCTATTTTTGGCACTGTATAGCATATCTCCCTCTTGTTCTCAGATCTTGCTGTCTGCATCTCTAAGTCATATAATATCCCCCAAACTCTTCAGTGGTTTCTGTTTATATACTAAGTAGAGCAAAACACTACGTCATCTAGTACTTGCATTACTGTTATTGTCATTTACTTTTATTCTGACCTCTTAGCCTACACTTATTCTGTTTCAACCTTAGTATTCCTCAAATATACCAAGCTGCTTTCTGCTACTGGGCCTTAAACTTGCTATTTTCTCTTCCTTTCAGATATATTCAGATCTTTGATAAATCATCACCCTTTCAGAAAGACATTCCCTGACAGCTATTAAAAGTGCAAGACAAACCGTAACTCAAGTTTAAACATGGCACTACCATTTCTCTCTTCCTGCTTTATTTTTCTTCATAGCACTTAGACAACTATTAATTACCTTATCTCCAGGACCTGGGAAGACCTTGACATTCAGTGTGTTTTCAAAAGAATTTTTGTTGGATGAATGAACTATCAAAAGCTACCCTTTTCCTACTTTCAATCTCCCATGTCTATAATATGAACTGAGTGTTTACACATTACTTTATGTGGTTATCAGTGAGAGACTGTGTCAAGCCTGGACTCAAATGTAGCCAAAAGATTATAAGGAACAAAAACATTATAAATGAGGTCCATGACATATTAAATGTAAATCAATGTAACATTTATTAAATGCCTACTTTGTGACAAGTACATGTCAAATATTTAATTTCCATAATTTTTCTATGCTCTTAAATAGGTATTCATATCATCTGGTTTACTGATAGAAATAGGTTCAAAGAAATAAAGTACCTAAGCAAGTTTTTTATTTACATGGAGAGGAATTATCCTTCCCAAGCCTTTATAATTTTCACTACATTGTGGGAATTAAATTCAATAACCAATTTTCAGTAATCATGTAATAACTTCATAAATTTCACCAAAAAATTACTTATTCCCTAGTGTCTATGAATCTTCCACAAAATCACTTATTTTTTATTCAAGCTTTGATTTAAAGACATAACTCAGTCTTTAACATAGGTTTTATTTAACTATGTAACCTCAGTATTTTTTTTTCACAAAATAGCAACACTCATTAAATCATTTACAAATTTAGCCAGTCACATCTATCAATTATGTTATTCATCTATTAATTCATTATTTAGATATTTCTAAATCACTGTGCAATTCCCTGATGATTCATTTACAAGTAACAAAGTTTTTACCTTCATTGTATTTAAATATATGAGCATTTTATATAAACTAAGTGATACTAGTATTAAAAATGAAATATTAGGATCAATGGATATAGACATCATGAAAATCTAATCTAGTTTAGAGATTAAAGTATACACACAAACACCCACATACACCCACATGCACACAAAAAAAATAACAACAATAACATTTCTGAAGAATGTGGCATTTTAACCAGAGCCCTGATGGAGCAAATGAAGAACTTAAGGCTATTACAACCCAAAGCAATGATATGCATGAGAGTCCAGAGTCAAGGAAAAATGTGGCATATTTGAGGAAATGTATAAGGCTTAGCTTAGTTTTCTATACTAAGAGTTTTGTATCTAGAGTGAAATTGGGAGCTATTAAAGTATTTTAAATAGATGATCAAAGATATAAGAATTGTATTATTAGGAATTACTGTTATGATAATGTTGGAAAGAGGATTGACTAGGAACATCTGCTACCTGATTCACCATGCCTTGGTAATAGACTGAAACTATTTTTACTAAGGTTTTCAATGACCTACATGATGTTAAATATAGTTTATATTTCTCATTCCTTATCTTGCTTGATTTCTCATTATCACTTAATATTTCCATAGTAATAGAAAGTAACCAGCAGGCCAGAAAAGTTAAGAATTCATGTAATATACAGAATAAAAAATAGATGAGATCCTAAATTAAGCCTACTGGGATGATTCAGAACCCAGGTAATGAGACTTATCTTTGACACAGGTAAGAATGACAGAGTCATGGGAGAAAAACAGTTTTAAAAGATGTAAATTTAATTTGAATCAGTCATTTTGGAGAGTAACATTAGAAGTTGATTATTGAATCTAATTGGATTATTAGGAAGTACTGGACCATGAATTTATACTGACACAAATCTAGGTTATCATGTTGTTTTTCCTATAGATCTCAGCTTAAAAGAACCAAGTCCTGACCATTGGAGTCCATAACTAATTCTGGTTTGACAGACAGGTGCAAAAGAGAGAAGAAAAGATAAGAGTTTGGTATTTGGACAGTTTGGTTTATTGGTGACTAATATTTGGGCTATGGCTTCTAACAAAATGAGAGAGATTTATTAGAGTTAAATTGATAATTGTTATGTGGTATGTGTTGTTCTAATTTACCATGTTTATGTACTACAAATTGGAACTGCTATTTCATCAAAATGTAAGTTTCAACTTTTTCTTTGAAGTCAAGGTTATTTAAATAAATTTCTGAAATTCTCCAGATTAAACATGTACTTAATCTATGTCAGTCTAGAATTTGTTCAGTCTTTGTTTGGTTACCAGAGTATTAAAAAAAAAAAAAGTGTTTCAATGTCTTTAGTTACAAAACTTGATAGAACATATTGCTTTACACTAGCTTCTTTATCGATAAGTGAAAATTGCCTAACATCTAATGGCATTTGCATTATAATTCAAAAGAAAAGAGCATGCATATACAACATTAAAATATCAAAATAAAACATTTTTATTAATTAAATATTATTCATGTGACTCATTCTTGTAAGGTATATTTTCAGGTGAATATACAATATTTTAAATGCAACATTTTCTTACATTTTACTGTAAACTAAGAAATAATGCAAATGTAACTAATTATTCCTTAAACAAATATAATCAATCATTAGGGTATGCTCTCAAGAATTTTAGGATATTTCAATGACAAAGAAGTGAGAAATCCAAATATCATGTCCATTTAGTATAAGTGTCCTTCCATGTAATATATTTGTCTTCTTCACCCACTACAGACTTCGCACATCATTTCACACTACCTTATATCCGTACTTGGAATAGCAATCTGATTAATGTTCACTCTTCTCTCTGTCTGAATTTATTTTTTTTTCCTTTTTTCTCCACTCTTTCCCAAGCCCATCTGTTTAGTGGCAAACCCACCTGCTTCAACTACTCCTTTGTCTTTTCTTCCTTACTCTTAGCAATTTGTGTAGCTGCTGATAAAAACTCTCTCCACTGGAACTGTGAACTCATATGAGTGAGATTTCTAATATGCTTGACCTGTTTCTTTGACTACATATTCCCATGTGAAAGCAAGACATGAATAAATAATGTTAGGAGTAATAATATAATTGAGAATATTAGAAGATTTTTTCAAATCAGTAGAGATACGTGAGAACCCTGATATGTGTGTTTTTGATTTACAGTATAGTACGGAAAAATATAATGAAGACTTAGCAGTGACCACACATTAAATATTGCTTTTACATAGCTCACCAAAGGATAAAAATTCCATTCTCTTTGACTGACAATTGACAATTATTTTAATAATTAATATTTATAATGCACATTGTTGACATATTTTATGTTACATATACCTAAATTTTGAATTACAATATTTCACTTTCTGTTTGGTTGGTATACACTTTTTTTGTTTAAAACCATGAAAAATCAATAATCATTTTAAAGACTGTCACTTTTCCCTCAACATCTTTTGTAAAAATTTAAAA
This sequence comes from Mormoops blainvillei, assembly GCA_004026545.1. Taxonomy (NCBI): domain Eukaryota; kingdom Metazoa; phylum Chordata; class Mammalia; order Chiroptera; family Mormoopidae; genus Mormoops; species Mormoops blainvillei. The sequence continues at coordinate 57,854 of PVJD01003307.1, forward strand.
ATATACTCTGTCTTCCTGAACACATGCACATACTCTGTTGAATAGCAAAGGAAAAGTGTCATAGATTTTATTTTTAAAATAATCAAATTACCAGGGCCATTTATTATTGGAACATATTACTTTAAAAGACAAATGGTTCTTAATAATGACTCTATAGTTGATTATAAAGAAGCAGTTTTATTAAAAAGTGATTTTTATACTCATCATTTGGTGTTTATCATATGGTAGAAGTCTCATGTGTGCCCTGAAATTTCTATCTTACAACTGTCTGAAATAAGATGTTTTCTTTTGCAAACCCTATACAATTATGTTCTCAGGATAACCAAATTTAAAACACTTATTTATTCACAATACATAAAATACATAGATAACATCATTTTTTTATCATAGGTAGTCAGTAAAAATATGACGTCAGTGACAGATATTTCATATGGACATTATTTTTCCCTTTCTTGTGTTCAAACACAGTTCTATGTTACTATGATAACATTTATCATTTTATTTCCTATATTTCTTGTGCATTTATATTTATTTGAAAATGTATTTTAAGAAAATATATGGGGTAAGTTTGTTTTCATTTTGCACAGTATTAACACTGAAAAGGCTATTTTTTATACATCAGTAGATATTTATTTAAAGAATGCATTGAGCATTCAACTTTTTAAAAATCTAACATGTAGATTTAAGAATTTAATTTTAACATATTTTATGTTAAAGTTTTTATGTAGCAGTTGTAATGTGTAGTATTTTAACCTTTTAAATGTAAAATAGGTATAATTACTATAGAAAGTATAGTCAGCATTATTGTAAGTGTAACAATATGTAATAAAATATATAACAGCTATACGCATATATTAAAATAATATATAACTCATTTTTATTTTAATAATTATTAGCAAACTATTCAACTCTTAACTATTTAGGAATTTTTCCATTTAAAGAGTCATTTCACATTTCATAAGTCAAAACTTCCATTTAGAGAAATGTGCATTTACAGCAAAATTCTGTGCTCTCCTGATAAGAAGTACTTAGATATAAACTGTAAAATAAAAAGAAAACCACTCCTTTTCCTTAGCTCTTAACATGGGAGTTCAAAAAGAAAGAACTTCTCACCGAGTATAAACTGTGAAATGCACTGGAGGTAGTTGCAAGCTGTGCCAGGGGATTTGTAGGAGCTAGTACACAGGACCTCCAACTATTAGTGGTTAGTTCAAAGGTGACTTAAATCAGCAGTCACTAAATATAAGTGACATTAACAATGCATCAGCAAAGTGAACTGCAAGGACAACCATCCTCAATTTTTCTGTGGCAAATAATTTCTGCTTAAAAATTAAGTATATAAAAGTTCTCACTATAATGTTTGTTGCTGCAGAAATAAGTTTTTTTTAAAAAGCCTAGCATTTTTTTTTTCCTGCTGAGAGTACTGTGACAATCACAAGGTTACCAGCTCAAAAGACCACCTGAGATTAGAGTTTTCAATTGAGTAAAGGAGACATTGAAACAAGGTAGGGGTAAGAACTTGGTTAGACTTATTCAAGCATAAGAAGCAAATAACCATAAAGTATATACATCATATTTGACTTAATTATTTAAGCTAAAAAATGATCAACATATTTCATGAATTCAGCCAATACTACTAAGACTACAAGCAATCCTTTAAGCTTGTAAAACATTTGAAGTTTTTATTATTTTACTTCACAATGGTTACATATATGCAGTTTCATAAGGTTTACCCTTAATATATATAGCTTTACAGAGTTTTAGCTTCAGTCATTCAAGTGTGAAGAAAAATATCCCATTTTTAGCATACTAATAAGTGAAAATGCTATTACGCAGTAAACCACAAATAAATGCATAAATGACATACTGTAAATATTTGTTATATCAATTTAATGAATTAAATGGGTTATATTTCAAAGTTAAATCAGATAAACATAACTTTTGTCAGTAAAGCAGTGTATGTGACTGTTACTCTTGATAAAATTAGCCTGTCTAATTCAATGTGATGATTTTTAGAGTCTTCTTTGATCACTCTTAAATGTGAAAATACACACCATGTAATTACAGAGGATCATTATGTTATTTTTTAAGAACCTTGACCAAATGTCAATTGATTCTCTATTTCATCATACTTCTCTTTGGAAGGTGTTACTATATGAGTATACTCAGAACCTTGAAATTTTTACATTTTTCTTCCTTCTTTAAATGAACATTAGTGTATTTAATATATTTTGTTAATAAATCCAAAAAGAAAGAGAAAGATAGATATGAAAAGTAGTTGGTTCTCTGTATATTTCAGAGTCTTGTATAATATTTGAATAATACTATAGTCAATATTGTTATTGATATTATTTGATAATAATTATTGAGTGGCTAGACTCTGCAAGTTGCTGAGAATATAGCAGAGAAAGGTAGAGTCCTGTTTCTCCATGGTTCATATATATAGTTAAAACAAGAGCTAAAGTTTTCCATTGGATACACTTGTCAAAATATCCTTAGCTACATTATTAAGAAGAAAATTTTAACATCCACTTAAAATGAAATACAATTCAATAATACATTTATTTATAGACAATTCCCTTAATATATTTATTCACAAACAGAATTTGGGGGTACGCTTTCTTAACACAACACTGTTGGATTTTAAAATATGACATTTTTATATGACTTGATATCAAATCTGAGGAAGAAAAGTACATTCTACAGGTAGTTTTTAAGCTTGCATTTCAAGTAAATAATTTCAGTGGGATTTTAAATTGACCACAAGAGATTTGTGCTTGGAATGTTTAATATATATCTTCCATGAAGGGCATCCTTAATGTAGGCTGAATCAAAAGATGCTCACATTACTTCTAGATACAGACTCAGGAGCTACTCTTTATTGTACATTATTAAATGGTTTCCTGTGGAAAGCAGTACACAGGATAATTCTGTGCAATCTGGAAAATTCCTACAGATGTTTACACATAAATTGCCTGTTTTCAGCTGAAAAGCAAAATAATTCTAGTGGAGAGATGCTATCATTTGTGTTCAGGGTAAAAAATGGGCACAGTACTAAATTACAGAGCTTTAAAGCTAACTAAATGTTTGGTAAATTAAGCAAAAGAGGAGCTGAAAGTTAGTTTGAAATCCATATGCAATAGATTTGAATGATACTGACAGTAAATATATGCAATGGAAAACTTGCTAAAAATCTACCATGCACTTAGAACAGTGCTAGTAACTTTCCAATCATTGCTGGCACATATCTATTTTAGGATATATGTAAAATATAATTTTAATTAGTTTAATCACTCATGTTTCTATTCAGCCTGGAACACGCATTGTGGAAAGGAAACAACCAGGCTTTAATTGCCTTAGTCAACTCATTTCAACAAGAGGGGAATGGGTGAACCTGAGGACAAGTTCAGACTCTTACAACCACTCTGCCAGGTAGCCAGCATTGGGTAGTAGAGATTTTCCTGGCCCAGTTTTGGAAGGTTGAAAGGCGTGTGGAGAAGAAAGCTAAAAGGTGTCCTCAGTTCTGCAAATTTTATTACTAACTGCCTTAGATAATTGGGACGGAGCAAAAAAAAGGCTTTGAAATTTGTCTCTTTTACTTTTCTCTCATTGTTATATCAGTGCCCTCTATCCCAAGCTATACCATTTACATATACATCAACTCATAATATCCTGCAGAAGTCCCATAGGCTTCTCACTTTGGCAGTAGTTGTTTTTACCTCCTTATATTAAATGTATAGTGCTTTCTGCCTCTAAATTTTTTCTAAGATTGATGTTGGGGAAGAATGTCAATAGTTTTGGATAATTCTCCATCTTGGAAGAATTATGGTACTTTTTTAGGCATTTTTAGATAATGAAAATATTCTAAATAGTCTGACCATCTTCACTATCCTCAAAGAATACTAAAATATAAACTCACTAGGTAACACTCATTTTTTCTAGTTTTATTACTCTCTTCCTTGAATAAAAATTTCTGTGTGGTTTTAAATATTGCCATTAAAATAAATATAACATTGATTTTACTAAAATAACAATATAACTTGAATAATTTATAATAAATATTTTATTGTTTATGCTGTTACAATCGTTTCCTCTTTTTCTCACTTTTCCCATCTCCACTCATTCTACCCTCTCCCCTGACTGAAAAAAGTAGCTCTATTCATTGAAATATATTACTCTACCTATAAGCTACATGTGCATGTATAAAAATAAGAGTATGTGGCTTTTTCATACTCTTCTGTGTTTCTATTAATCTGACTTTACATTTCCACATTTTTTCAGAAACAATCTTTCTCTTGGTCATCTTGTTTACATGATAAAAATTAATTTCATTTTTTTACTTTGTGCATATTCATTACACGTTTTGACTAGTTAAAGTCAGTAATTTAATAGAAATTGTGTTCAGTTTTGAAATATAAAATTAGAAATCATTTTATTAAATTTCCATAGGTTATTTACATAATTAAACATTAGTGAATATGCAATTTGAAACTGACCCCCTTCTACTCATAAAATCTAAAGACACAGGCAGAGGAACATATAACAAGAGGTTTTGCTTAAATTCAACCAAGAGTTTTGAGAAGTTTATAGAATAGCTCCTATATTTCAAACCGGAATCCTTATGTTGAAAAAAAAACAAAGATATAAATTTTAAAAATAAGTTTCTGAAAAGTTTTCTTATTTTATGACTTTTTAAAGTTAAAATAAAAACAAATATACAGAAAGTATATAGATTTTTTATTAAACTTATTTTATAAAATTAATTATATTTTTTTAATTTTTAATAATGTTTTCCTGAGAATGTAAGAGAATGTAAGACATCCAGCAAAATGCCAGCTAGATTATAGACCCTCAGTAGGTATATGTCATTCTCTCCTTTCCTAGAAACTGCACTAAGGCATACAAGTACACAGAATTGTTAAACATTTGTTCAAAAAAATCCCAGCTGGACATGAACAATAGGGAAAAAATAAAATAAACTGTACTTTTAACTAATTCATTATCTAGGATAAAATGGGTGATAATCTAGGGTTGTTTATTTTAAAAGTTAGACTTTTGAACATATAATGTTTTCATTCATTTATGCATTTATTCATTCAATGGTTACATTCTGCCAGGTTCTCTAGAAGACGTTGTTAGTAAATAACTATGATCCCTAGTATCAAGGACCATGTTGCATAAAGGACAAGAAAAATGGGCAAATATTTGTTTACATAACAAATCCTATAAAACACATTAATTAAGTGATACACGATCACTTTGCTTTCAGGGCACAGAAATGGCTTCCAGAAGGGAAGATCTGAGCTGGGTCTTGTGGATCAATGTGGATAGACTAGTAAGTGAGGTCAGGATAAACTAAAAGTGAAGGCAGAGCCAAACATCTGCTTGACAAATGTGTGTTATAAAATTGTGATGTTTTTCACAATATCAATATGCATATATAAAACCTTGGTAATAGTAGGCAGGGAAGTTGTAATTTCTATTCATTGTTTAGCAAATGGTTACTTCTCATGGAGAACAAACAGTAAGTGATTCCAGTGTGTGAAAAAACAGATGTCGTCATGGGGATAGATATTGCTTCTTAACAGGAATTCATTTCTAGTACCTGAATTATAGTGAATTGAAATAGTCTAATTTAGTCTTGGGGCAACTTCTCTTCCCTCCTTGTTCATGCTAATTCTTCCAGATGAAATGTTGTTATTTTAGTCATCAGAAACAATTGTATCACTTGTACACCTTGCCAAAAGCAAGTTGGAAATTTTCTACATGTAAAAATTCAGCTACTTACTATTCAATGAAAATGACACATAATATGTTAAATAGTCATTCAATGACAAAAGAAAAGGTCTTAATAGTCAGGGAGCTATAGAGCATTCACATTTTGATTGAGAAAATTAAAATTACTGTATCTTCAAGGAATGTGTTTAAGGAATTTTTTTTTTTCATTTAGGCTAATTTTAATAGTTTGTTTAATACAAACTATAGTTAAAGTAACTTCCCTTGAGAAATGGTGCATAAAGTAAACAGTAAGGGCTTTTTCGTGGTATTTAAGGTTGTCGTTTTGAAGTCTCACATTATGTTCTACATATAATGCAATGTCCTGTGGAGTGATCTGACATCAAAAAATCCCCAGCCTCTAGTAGGTGAACTTTTCCCTTACTTTCATGCCTAAGAAAAACTGAGCTCAGGTTGGGTTCTCAGAGACTAAATAAATAAATAAATAAATATAAGGCAATGTTTTACTTTCTTTACTTTCTTCTAATTCCAAGAGACTAAATGCTTATTTCTGAAAAACTAGATCTTATTCTGGCTTATACTCTAGGGCTTTACTGCTCACTCCTGAATTTAATGTTAGCATCACTAATTTGTTTTATTTTGTTTTTAGCTCTCTCTGCATAGTTACCTTTTATGATTCTCTGAAATGCTTTGAATCAATGATTATTTTAGCAATATCTCTCATTTTTTAAACCTTATTCAATATATTTATTATTATAATTTCATATAAATTGTGTTACTTCCATACAAATTGGTGATGTCATGGGAATAGATATTGCTTTATTTATAGTGACTTAATATAAAACATTTCATACATTTAAGAAATTTTTATCCTGGTGTTCAATTGATAAGGAACAATGGATTTGCATATTTTATATAATATTGATGTAAATACACTACATTCCAAATGTGCTCTTTCTCTGTTTCTATCACACACATAATTAGTTTCATATTTCCTCATGTAATAATGCAATGAAACAAGGAATGTCAGGTTACTTGGGGGAAGGGAAACATGAGCAGTGAGACTATTAGAACCACCTGTGGCCTTGCTAAAGGCGGTGTTCCATCTGCAAAGGTTCTGACGCAGGAGTTCAATCCTGAGGGCCAATAATGAACCTGATGTAAATTGTGTGTGCCTACTCGGCAAAATTTAGATTAATAAGAGTGAACACATTTTATTTATTCTACAAAAGAAAATTTCACAAAACTAGCCATAGCTGTGGGCTGTAACACTTAAGTTAAAACACAAAGGAACTAGAGGGGCATAGCATGTGGTGCTGGTTTCTAAGACCTATCTACAGGGCACAGGATAACCATTACTTGATCTATTGACTTAATTAAAATTATCAAAATCAATCCAAGAAAACATTTCTACCAATTTTGTATTACATTAGGAAAATATCTGGAAAGATGTTCTTTTAACTGTCATTGAGGAGTTCACATTTTTAATTCCTAATTGTGAAAATCCTCTCTAATATCAATTTCATTGTGATCTCCTTAATTAAAGTAATCAATTTTCAATGTGTACAATGCTGTGTACAGTCATTAAAGCACTTACTGTTAATACTTATGTCTATTGATCCCTGCTTCCTTTTAAAAAGCGAGCTATATAATATATTCTTCTCATATGTTCTCATTTAATGTACACAAAAACCCTGCATATTGCTTTTTTTGTCAGTTCATAGTAAGACTCAATTACATTCTAATACCAACATTTTCAGAGCATAGGAAAAGAACATGATCCCAGATGTTTATTGCTTTTTTTTTCCAGCAACAGTTTTTCCATCTAGCCATGCAAAATTCTTATCTTTCTAGAACATCAGTTTGGGCAAAGAAGGAGAAGGAGAAGAAGATAGAAGAAGAAAAAGAAGAAAGAGAAGAGAAGAAGAACGTATACAATGAGACTGAGTCAGCATTTCTGTGTAAAGTGGCAAGAGCAATAATTTTTGAGATGGAGGGTTTTTCCTTGTTTGCTTTATTTTGTTTTGAGTTGAAGAAGGAGTAATAATAGCTCCAGTTTGTGGGAGGTTTTTTTTGTTGTTAGAATTATCACTGTTTCAGGAAAAGATTTCATTTGTTAGGAATATCTAAATGTTGGTGGTATACTAATGAATTTCATGCTTTGTATATAAATGAACTATAAAATTTCCTTGGGCATGCTATCCTTTACTGAGAAGTTTTAGCTTTTATAGCAACTCAGCAAGTGATTTAGAAATAACTTGTTTTTCCAGTGAGTAGATAAATAGGTATAGGGAGTGAGAGAATTTAAAAATAGAAAAAAATAAATGACATAGTTTTACCTCAAATATATGTAAATAGATAAGTTAGAAATTTATGGTAAGTCAAGTATGATCATGTAATTTTGTACATGCAAAAAATGTATGCATAGAGTTGAATATATTTTCATCAGGGATGAATGGTACAGTATACAAATGCCCTCATATCCTAAAGACAAAAATAAGTTCTCAGTAAGGAAATAATTATAAATAGGTTTAGAATAATTTCTTAGGAAATAATGCAGTGAGAAAGTAAAACAAAAAAATAACAGATTAAAACACAGATTACTTATTTCACAAAAATGATACTAGTGAATGAGTTTTAATGAACAACATAAGTAAACTAATAAAGGAAGCTTTTCTAAGTATAAAATTTCTTGGCAAAGCGTTCTGCCAAGAGGCATGTTGCCTTGTGGAATTACCATTCAGACCACACCCCATGTATATTAGCTCATTTTTTTATCTTATCATTCCATATCCCAGATTGAAAGGCAAAATATAGTTTATATATATCTGTACTGAGGCAGAACTTATTTACTAAACTTTACAAACCTATCTATATCCACATTTTAGTAAATGCTATTAAAGCAATAAGCTGTCATTGGTAAAACACAAATGTGATATATTATCCAAAAATATTTTTCATCAATTATAATATTACAAATTAATGTTTATCAATAATCTATGGTTAAAAATTACAGATGACAATGATCCATTTTTATTGATGTGATTCAGTTTTTCTTAAAGTCAGTTGCACAGTGCAATAACCTGGGAGCTTGAAAAAGACTGTAGCTTGGATCATTCCACCAAATTAATTAAATCAGAATATCTGGGAATGAAGTTTGGGTATAGATACGTTTTAATTTTACCTGGGTGACACAAATGTGTACTGCTTTGCAAAATAATGGTAGAGATAAAGATGTGGAGGATGATTTTGTACTGTCATGAGTAATTCCTTGAAATAGATTATGTGGCACGTAATGCCATTTTTCTCCTCAGTTCCATCAAGAGGTCTCTTTAAAAAATGGAAATTAGATGCCATGTCTCAATTCTTACCACATATACAAAATTTATATTAAACTCATACAAATAATCAAATGAGCAATTTTTTAAAGTGTCCAAAATAAGAAATACTCATAGATTCTAAAAAAAGATAGGTTATTCTTAAAACAAGCTCAATAAATTTAAAAGCATTGTTTATTAATGTTGTTTTGAAATGTATAAAAGATAGCTATGGCAGAAATCAAATAACAACTCCTTCTCTCATCTATATGTTGATCTAATAGACACCGTTATATTTAAATTGTGGTTTTCAGCTTATAGGCTGCCTAAGTTCTTTTCTGGAAAAATACGTTGGTCATACATACATGTGTTTTATTTTCATTATTTATTGCACAATGATCCTACTTTACTAGAATTGGTTTATAAGTTAAATTTTAAATTACTTAAAAGTCAAAAGAGAATTATATTATTTCCTATTATCAAAAATGTTATTCTTTTAAATATGGTTGAAATAAGAAAGCAAAATTAAAAATTTGCAGATGTCTTTTTTAGAATTTAGGCAAATAGACTTACTGAGTTTGATGGCCCATAATTTATAGATACAATACAATTATATATTTATTGACATGTGAACATTAATCTTCTGTTTGAATTCATGAGATTTTTATTTGAGTTCTTTTAGAATCTTCTTTGAAAAACTATCCATTAGTATTTAATTGTTTGAAATAGTAACCATGTGATCTAAGATTTTCTTTTCATACTTAAGTGAACTAATGTATTCATTTAGACAATTAACCTGTCTAAAGTAGTTTGCATAATAACACTTACAAATTGATCAACAGAAATAAATGATTATAATTGGAGAAGGACATTAAAGTGCTTTCATGGTCTAACAGGAACTTCAGTGGTGAACTGTAATGCTTTCTTAGCAACCCTTATCAGCTTAATTATACCCTGTGTTATTGTTTTTTTCTGTCTCAGAAATCTCTATGCTTTCAATGTCTATTTGATGAGGTAGGTTTAGAGTAAATAAAATGCACAGTTCAAACACACTGTACGTGATACTTGGCCACAGAATATTTAAGTATAGGTTGCCCCTCCAAAATTGTTATGATAAATCTTTGTTGCTAAAATTCAGTCATCTAGACCTACATGTAATATTATTCTTTCTGGTGAACACTATTAAGTATGAAGAATTAAATTTCTTAAGTTGGTCTTTACACACTGGTAAATCTTTCATAAATATAATATCATTTGGTTTCAATTAAGTAAGAACAAATCATTTTCTTTTTTGTGAAGGTCATAAGACTGATATGTATATCAGTATGTCTAGGTACAACTATATTAGATGTCACATATAAATAGAAGTGTGAAAGGCGTGTTTTATCAGTCATTCAAATACCACGAATGGTCTTGTTATAAGAGATAAAGTTTTAAAAATAGTCTATACCTTTAATTACATCCAACTTAATTTCAATCTTCCTTCAGTTTATGGGATAATAGTACACCTAAGAAACTCAGTATGTTTCCAGATCTTGGCTATAGCAAATAAAACTGCGATAAACATAAGGACACATATTCTTTCAAATCAGTGTTTTGGGTTTTTTTCAGAAAAATTCCCAGAAGTGGAATCATTGATCAAAAAGCAGCTTCATTTTTAATTTTTTGAGGTAACTCTATATCACTTTCCATAATAACTGCACTACCCTGTGTTCCCCCGAACACTGTACTAGGTTCCCTTTTCTCCACATCCTGGCCGAAACTTGTTGTCTGTTGATTTATTAATAACAATTCTGACAGGTGTGAACTGGTATTTCAGTGTGGTTTTATTTTACATTTCTCTGATGATTAGTGACATTGAGCACCTTTTCATATGTCTATTGGCCATCAGTGTATCCTATTTGGTGAAGTGCCTATTAAGGTCCTTTGTCCATTTTTAATTGGATTTTTTGTTGTTTTGGTGTTGAGTTTTCTAAGTTCTTCATAAAACTCGGATATTAACCCCTTATCAGATATATTGGTGAACATGTTCTCCCATTCAGTGGGTTGTCTTTTCATTTTGTAGATAGTTTTCTTTGCTGTGCAAAATTTTTTTTAGTTTGATGTAGTCCCATTTGTTTGTCTTTTGTTTCCCTTGGTCAAAAAGATGTATCATAAAAAAATATTCCTATGAGAAATTTCTGAGATTTTACTGACTGTGCTTTCTTCTAGGATTTTTATGGTTTCACCATTTGTATTTAAGTCTTTAATCCATTTTAAATTTATTCTTGTATATGGTGTAAGGAGGTGGTCTAGTTTAATTTTTTTTGCATATAGCTGTCCAAAAGACTCATGTAATAGTAATGTCTACATTAAGAACACATTCCTCCTTAAGATTATTAATTGCCTTTTCTACCTTGGAAATACTTATTAGGGCCTCTTTCTTGAAATGTAAATGGAGGTAAGAGGTGGATTTACGCATAATATTTTGACAAATCCCACTTTATGGATGAAGAATTTAGAGATAGTTATTCAAAAATTTTATTTCATATATAGATATACATATTCAGAAACATATACATAAATATAAATAATCAGAAATCCCTAATTATATAGAAACATAAAATATTTTCTTAACAGTTCCACAACTGAATCCACTATTACAAAAATGTGGCAGCAGTCATACAGGATGAATTGTATCAGTAGAAATTATATGACCAGAACAGATACTAGAACTTTCTGGGATTTGCTGATTTGTGAAACAGTTTTCCTCTCAAGTAGAAATGATTCATATTGAATTACATGGGCATTTGAATAAGTATTTGGTATGAACAGGAGTGTAGAAAACCCTTTTTAAATATGCTGAAATAAAGTCATTGAAAATAGTAAATGTGTTCTACATGTATGTGAACTAAACAATACAATGAAATCATTGACCAGCCTGTTCCAGAGAGCAAAAATCTTATGCAAAAAACTAAAACTGGAAATTGTGATAGTATTAAACTCCATAAGGAAAGAAAGGGTAAAGGCTAAAATAGCTTTTTTTCTTTATGTTTTGTACATTAGAATATATATGATAAAATAAATCTACAACTTATAAATGAATGAGAATTTTAAAAATACTGAATTTAGACCAATTGGAATGAAGCTTTCTAAAATACATTTCCATTTATAGAAATACCAGTAAACTACAAAATAGTTTTGGGGGATGGACAGATAAAAATATTTTATTATCTGATCCCTCTACCCAATCATATACAAAAGCATTTATGAAAGGGAGGGTTTACTAATAGCTAGGAAAAAGCAGATTCTTTCAGTATTTTTCTTTGTATAACTGATGAGCAAAGGAATAAAAATTATGTTAAATTTTGTCATTTATTATTGATTATTCAGATACAATTATGAGAAAAATGTACTACTGATTACTTTTATATTTGTATAAGTTTCATGTTCATAATTTGCTGCTCGAAGTTTAGGCATTTTGATCCTTTGAAACAAATAGTGGCAATCTAACTATGACCTGTATTAGCATTAGTATTTAGTAAGAATTTTATAACAGGGACTACATAAAAATTTACCTTTTAAATTTTCTTTGTTCTTGGCCTCAAGAACATTCAATGGTGAATTATTATTGATATTCAGGCCATTTTATCCCAACTTTGGAGTGGTTTCTGACCTGAACATTAATGGAATCATCATCATCTTTCTTTCATGTGAAAATTACTAATTCTATTAACTTTAAGAGGAAAGTTTTACTTCAGTACATGAAGACTTAATTCTAGTATGTGACTGAACTTTCCAAGTGGTAAAAGTGGATCTGAGTTACAACTTAAATTTTGTGCACTTCAAGTAAAGAAACATCTTAGGCCTGACACTAATCTTTCAAATGTATAGATTTCTTACCTGACAGCATAAACCCCCTAGCTTTCTTTGCATTCCTGTAAAATAAGCTGCCACTCAAATCATAGCAGGAGATTCTGGTCAATGAATGTACTGCTGAAACAAAAACGATTGCCTTACTTTAAATTTCATATTCAAATTATAATTATTAAAAACAAATTATTTGGAAACTACTTACCTTATGCCTTCATGGTGATCCTTACTTGTATTGTAATATCTTTAATAATTTGTTCAATAACATTGGGGGATAGATGAGACTTTATTGGTATGTTTGCAGCACCTTGGACAGTGATCGTCTTTGTTGAACACCTAATGCTTATTGAAACGATGAGTCGAATTTAACTGTATATGGAACCAGGATAACCAATAAAACACAGCATATAGAAAGGATGACCAGAGGTGTCATATTTCAAGTGTTTCTTTAATTTTTATATTTTAATATTTTTTAAATACTTTTTTTTTAATTAAATGTGGCCATAGAAATAATCTAGTAATTGAACTAGGTCACATTATAAATCAAGAGACTGAGATTTAGACATATTTTGGAATAATGTCCCATAATATAAACCAAGAAAAAACACAAACATTTTCAGCTTTCATATTTACAATACAGAATAATTAATGGATAAGCTCATAATGTGTCAAACTGAGCCAGGCCAAACACAGACCTTTGCCTAAATGGATATGCTTAGGTTCACTATCAAACTAGAAAACAAATAATGCAAACATTACAATAGATAAGATCTACTCAGCTCTTGAATTACCTGTTGTTTTACAGAGAACAGCAGCAAACCAGGTCCAGAAAACCAAGTAACTGAGGCTTTTGACTGTTAATCCATTAGGGTGAGGAGAAAGCAGAACGAAAGGGTCTTTCTATACTGGAGTTATGTACAGATTCTTATTCCCTATTTCTTACTATATGGTTGTGCCTAAAAGTGGCCTATCCTGGGTCTAAGTCACCAGCTGATCTTGATCTTGGAGACATCTGCCTCTTGACCTAAAACAAACAAACTGCTAGTCTCTTTAGGCTCATAATGCCATGTATTTCCCTTACAAGAAATCTATAAAGGTGAATTTCATCTGGAAAATTAATCTTTCACTTAATATATTTTTGTGAAAAGATAGGGTCTCAAGATCCAGTAGTCTTTTATGATTCCTGAGAAATTCGCTAGAATGCTGCTCTACTATTAGATGGGAGATGACACTTGATCATTGGAAAATTTTAATAATTTCCACTCCTGTCCTCTTGGAACTTTTCAGACGGTCATGTTTCTTATTTAAAAGTAGAGAACCCATTAACAAATATAGTGATGGCTATCTGTTTTCTCCTAGCTTTCATAAAATCTTATAGAATTTGACACATTACAGTTTATTCATAAACAAATGTCATAAGATTGAAGAATGTATTTATTTGAACTGAATTAAATCTAGGTCTACCCTAAGCAATGGTGAATTGATTATGTGTGATATAGATTGTCTTTATTCTCTACCTATTTAAAACATTTCTCTTCACCTCCAACATTTCCCCTTCACTGGGGTCCCCATTCTCCACTCAAACCACACTGCTCTTACTGACATTTCCACTAGTCTGATCTCTCATTTCATATGTTGCCTGAGGTAATGTATTAATGGATGCTTGTTTCTATAATATACTAACAGTCAGTTCTACCCACCAAGAAAACTTTTATCTTATACTTTATTCTTTTTAGTCATGGTTATTGGATTTCCCTACAGCAAGGTAGAAAAAGAAAGGAGGTTCTTTTAGAAGAAGAGTTATGAATTCTATTTCATGCATGTTAATAATAATGATGAGGTACCCAAACTGGAATGCTCAGTATTAAGAATCAGCATGAGGTCAGTGAGAGTTGTAGAGTAGCAAGTCCTTTACATTGAGGTAGAAGCCATGATGATTTTCTTTAAAAAATGATGTTTTATAATCACTACTAGCTAAATTTATACACAATCAATCCTGAGAAAGAATGAATTCTATTATCATAAGATGAAAAACAAGTTAAAATAAAAACTGATCCAGCAACCAAAAACAAAAGAAAATAGATTTAAAGTATTTTCAAAAATTGAATTATGAGGTAAAACAGTGTTTTGTAGTTATTTTCATTATATTTATATAGATATGAAGTTTCTTGAAATTATAAAATTACCTGAATTCTACATTGAAATAAATGATGAGTTGGAAAGAAAATTGTATTTCCATTTTTAAGAACTAGGTTCTGCTTCCTAGTTTTGCCACTCAAAACATATCTGTATACTTTTGTTTATTATATAAAAACAATTTAATGATCACCTAAAATACATTACCCAGCAAACTGTTTACAAATCCAGGCTTATCTTTCATCTTTGAAAAGTAAAAATTTTCACATAGCAGTTTATATGATTACATAATATGTCATGTGATAACAACCATCATATTACCTGCCAAATAGTAATTTAATTATTCTATGTATTTAATGTTAGTATAATTTATAGTCATCATTTAACTTACTGTTTTCCATTCTTATGCCAAATATTATGTTATTCCTTATTATTCCACCCTATTTTTTTTTAATCAACCAGATATAAAATTCCCAGGTGGTGCTGAGTGCATGTAGCCATTGCCAGAAGCTGAGAGGCTATTGATTTGATAGTTGTTTTTGGATCAGTATGAGTCTGGCACTTCTAAGGACCTTTTGCAGCCAACCCATCTTGGCTCACTGGGCAAAGTAAACTCCCAGGCCAAAAAAAAGAGATCTGCTGAGTAAAATAAATCACTTGAAATGACACAAAATCAGGAGTTCTTTTCCATTTTTCAGTCCCAAAATGTGTTGATCTTCTTCCATCAAACACATTTGCTATCTTGGGACCATAGGTGATAGAAGGATCTTTAAAGGTTACAGTGCAAGAATAATCAACCACTCACTTCTTTGAATGAGAATATAATGTGAAACTAAGAGTATAAAAAGGAAAAAAAGAGACTGTATTTTAGGGCTAATGATAACCTTTTTAATTTAATTTAGGTTCCATCTCTATGCATCTAAGGAGCAATAAGAATACTCCGATTTTTTTCCTTAAAATACATTCAATAATATGCTTGGAAAGATAAATATTGATAAGCCACATTTTCCTCATTTATAACAAGAGTATCACTATTGCTTTCAACTAAAACATTCCATATTTTGTTTATTCTGAATGTGAACAGAGAATAAATCCTTAGAGATTAATTTCTTTAAAAATTTGCTTAATTCTGACATTCTTGATGATTTATTTCTGAATTTTATTGACATGCAAAAATACATGTGCCAGAAGGTTTAGAAAATCTTTATTAAGGTAGGTAAGTGTGGTTTTCTTAAAGATTTGCCCCATCCTAAAGGATCAAGAGCAATGTCAGAAACACTTGGCCTTATTCAACTGAACTCCCTGGACAGATTTATGTCCAGGTAATAAACTCATTAAAGCTCTGTTAAACTAAGTTAATTTACTAATGCCAATTAATTAATAAAAGGATTAATTTTCCTTTGAATTCTTTTTATTTTATGTATAATTTGTAACATTTGCCAGGCTTCCATACTGACCAAATGAGTGTAACAGCTGTCTATGTGATTGTAGTTGGAGTAGAAAGGCCAGACCTTTAGAAGCAGAAAATTTTCCTCTACAATAGCTCTGTGAAAGCCGGATCCCCTGAACCTCAATAGTTTTTTCATCTGTATAATTGCAATGATGATATTTTCTCTGTCCTTCATCAGTATCATTATGGTTATTGTCCTGAAGAGGATTTGGAACCAATGGAATAAACTTTGACCCAGAATAATGCTGTAAAATCATTTTTATGCTTCCCTAGTAGTTCATTTTTTTAACACAGGTATTTTTTTTTCACCTTTTACTCATTACCGTGACCTGTTTTGGAACCTCTCCAAAAATCTACGTCTCATAAAGATTTTCATAGAGAAGCTGACATAATGCTATCCTGAAATAGTTGGAAATGTTCACTCTTCTATATAGACAAAAGATTACCTCAGTGTAATATTCTTAATATTACCATCAATTAAAACTATCTTTAATATTATAAACAAAACTCATACTTTTCAAACAGCACTGTGTTAAGTTTTATATCATTCTATTGATATGGTATAGTGGCAGTTGTACAATTATTTTCATTATAGCATAACATCAAAATGCTGTTTTTTCACAACTCCACAATTTTGAGAAGCCATATTAAAATTTTTTGAGAAAGTTTGTACAATAAATCATAAATTCTGCAGGTAGAATTAAAAGCATCAATGAAATTCATTGTTGTGATGATCAGAACGTGGAACAGAAGCAAGAACAATTGCAAGAATAGCCCACATACTGAGCAGTGGTCCAAGGGGATAGGTCATGATGTCATTCCATGAAATAGGAAGTACTTGAAAAGGACCATTCTGGTAGGAAGAATGTGAATTTGGACTTAGATACATTGAGTGTGACATACATTTGTAGCATCAGAAAGCTGGTATCAATTAGACTGAAAGAATTGAAAGTATGGAGCTTAGAGATCTGGTCTGGACATCAGTATTATTTGTAGGTAAAGGGAGCCAGTTGAAGCTAGGTTTGGGAATGAGTTCTCCCAGAGAAAGAGTATCAAGTGAGAAAAGAGGACCTGAAATCAAGTCTTTAAAAAATCCCTACATTAAAAACAGACATGGGCAAATGAGCCAAATAAGGAGGTAGGAAGTAATAATAAGAGTAACTAGAAAATAAATTGAGTGTAGTTTGTAATGGTAATTTACAAAAAAACAGGATTCAGGAAGGTGAATGATAAATGTGAAAAAAGCATTTTAGACAATAAATACAAATGGACAAATGCCCTGTTATGAATGCAACTAAACACTTACATTTAATTAAAAAAGAGTAGAATAATTCCTGTGCCGAGAATACTATGTGCCAGGGGCTTGAGGGTGGCAAGACACATTTTAAATGAATGAACAGAGGAGACTTCTGGAAGGGGTGAACAAGAAACTCAGTAAAACCTCTCCCTGAAAAACAGTGATAAAAATGGACAAAATTGTCAAAAACAACTATATTAGGATTCTGGAAATTGACCAAAGGCATACAACAAATTGAGAAATGTTATTCAAGAAGTCTTGAATCTTTGTAAGAATAGTGGGAGGCTGGGGTTTAACCTAAGGAGAGGCTACCATTTCCCCTAATATTGCTCCATTGTGTAGAGGACAGCGCAAGCCACCAGGACCTGCATCTTTGTTGCCTGTCAAAGAACATGCATTGATGTGGGATGGGACTTGTAAAAATCCATGCCAGGGCCCATTGTTGAAAACAACAGAGAAGCAATCCTGGAACGATAGCAAATAATATGGGAAAGCCAACATCAGCCCTAGTCTAATGCCATGCCATAGGCTGGAGCAAGTAGCCCAGGAGTGGGCTAGACATAAATTTAACAGAAGTTCTGGAGAACCAAACAGGTATAATGGGTCTTTCATGTAACTGTGATGGTCTGTTTTGATGTGCTCATGCAACACACAACGGTCATGCAAACTCAGGAAGACCAGAGATAGCCTTAGCTGTCTCCTGGTCCCTAGCTGACTATGAGGCCTTCCGTGTACAGGTATTGAGGGCTGGAAAACAATTGTAAGTTACTGAACTTTCAATGTGTTTCTAAACCATATACAGATCTATCTGCAAAAAGTACGGACTTTTACTGTTACTTCCTCAATTATAATACTTTAAGTAGAACTGCTTACCAATCATTGGTTGACTACTAAACTGTGTCCCCTCAAGAGTAACCCCTAGGAAGCCAAGCTTAAAAATAAAGTTAAATAAAAAATAATAAAAATATAACCTGAGCAGAGACTTCAGTGGCCATTCAGTTTGGGGTGTACATAATCTATTAAATTAAACCAAACAGCAAAATAAACAAAAGAAACATTGATTAGAATTTAGGCTTAAAACAATAGATTACCTAGAATATCCAGATTTTGACAAAAAACAATGAAACGTTTGAAGAAACAGGAAATAGGAAAATATGCCCTTAAAAATAGAACACTAACTAGAAGTATCACCAATGAAGAGTTTAGCAAAGAAAGATTTTGGTCATTTAAATATGTTGAGAGAACCAATGCAAATTCTCTCTCTCTCTCTGTCTCTCTCTCTCTGTGTACACACACACACACACACACACACACACACATAAACTATATATACATATAAATAATAAAAGTATGTCAATATTTGCTCATCAAATATAGAATGTCAATATAGAGAAACTATACAAGAAAATAGGGTTAAAGCTCTGGAGTTAAAAGTAAAATAATTAAAACAAAAATTTCATAAGAGAAATTCAAAGCAGATGAGAGTTGACAGAGGAATAAATTGGTAAATGTAAAGTAGAGCAACAGGGATAATCCAAGTTGAAGAACAGAAAGGAAAGAGAAAAGAAGAAAAATAAATGGCGCCTTGGAGACCATGCTGCACCATGAAGTTTACCAAGAAATGCTCGACGGAGTGCTGGAAAAGGAAGTGAGACGGAAAGGGCCGAAAATATATTTGAAGTGGTAGCTGGCAACTTCCCATATTTAGTGATAAAATTTATCAACACATATAAGAAAACTTTTACATTCACAGTATAATAACACAAAGAGATCCACAAGTGCTCACATAATATTTTAAATCCTGAAAATCTAGGAGGAACTCTTGAAAGCAACACCTGTGTCACCTCTGCACTTTATTGGCTGAAGCACTCTTAAACATAGCAGTCACTAAAGCAGTGACTGTTCTGTCAGTCTACTACTCTGTAGAGAGCCACTGCATACTTCAATAGTTTCAGAAATTGGTTAAGGTTCCTAATATGCCAAATTGATACTCTAGCTCTAAGTAATGTCTTTTACAAAAAGCACTGACCTATCCTTCTATTATCTGCTTTGATTGACTGGCCTAACCTTGGCCCTTCTTAGAGGGACTCCTCAGTCTATCACTTACTCTTGGTACTTCAAACTGCAATTACTGATAGAAGTTAGGACTTGCTAGAATACACACTGGTGGCACCAGAGTAAGTCTGGAGATCCAGAAAACCCAATTTACTGTGTTGCCTGAACCAGAGCCAGAATAGATGTTACCTGGGAAGTAGTCACCTTACATACATAAGACCCAAAGTTGTGCACAGATGCTTAGTGTACAGAATTATAGTGCACAGATGCTTAGGACATTGTCAGCTTGCAGGTTCACGATTGGCTATTGACTAGAATTTAAGTTTTTACATAAAAGCTTGCAGCTCCTAAAATCAACCCTCCAGTGAAAAAAAGCAGATGCTACTTGACTTTCTGTATGGCCAGATGCAGAAGTCACATAGTGTCGCTTCTGTTTAATTCTATTGGTTCAAGCAGTCATAAGCCAACCTGATTCAAGGGGAAGTGACATAGAGCCACCTGTCAGTGAGAGCACTGTCAAAGAATCAGCAGCCATGTTTGAGAACCACCAAAGCCAGCCCTCTAACTGGTTTATTTACTTTCCTCCTACATGTCAAATACAAATTCTTCCTTCTTACACCCAATACCCACTTCAAGTTGCATTCTGTTACAGCATCAGGCTTAAGGTCACATCTAAATGAAGTCCAAGTGCAGATGCTCTTTGAGTGTGGTTGTTGAGGTATGAGTTCTACTAATATTAACATCTGCGAATTAAAGATATAAGCCATTTCTCCCATGCTTCCAACAGGCACTGGTGAGACCGACATAGGATAAGATTAATAAGCAAGTCTATATACAAAAAGGGGAAGTGAAGACAGCAGTCACCGGGCAAAAACAACTCAGGGACCAGACAGACGCACATGCCCGCTTCTGAGTTAGGCTTAGTGCTAGTCCCCAAAGCTGTGTTTCCAGTGTGTCTGCTATTTGCAGGAGAAGAGAGGCTTGGAAAAACTATAGCAAGGCAACTTAGTGAATTTTGAATAGACAAATGTAATTACATGTGTAACTGACTAGGCTGCTGTAATAGAGATAACAAAATACAGTCGTTTAAACAAAATGAAACTGTACTTATCATATAATAGTCTGGGCAGTGGAGCAGAACTAGTACGTGGCTCAATATCAATGGAGACCCAGCTTGCTCCAGCTTCTCTGCTGTCTTTAGAGTTTTGTAATTCCTAAAAAAGGCCAAAAATACTTATGAAAACAAAAGCACAAAACTCACATACGTAATCAACCTTTTCCCAATCCATGGAGGATGATTCACTGCTGATTTAAAATAAGATTATAGTTTCAAATAATATTTGGCTTTCTGTAAAACTGACCATATTACATTAAATAGAATAAAATATGTTTGCATTAGAATATGATTTTTACTAAACCCAGACACACACACACACTCACCTCCACATACTCAAAATAATTAAACTAAAATCACTAGAATTCACAGCTATTACTTGTGGACTGTGAAACTGCAGGATTTATTTAATAAGAAAATACTAATAAAACTATTATGGATGTCCTGCTTCCTAACTTTACAAGCTCTTTCGACATACATAGATACTGGATTTAAGAGACATTATATACTTTTACTTAGCTGATACTTTGGTAGTAAATAACAGATTAGAAGAATGTAGTTTACAGATATGATTTCAAATTAGTCGAGGGCCCTTTCTTCCTCAGATGGATTCCTGCGATGCTTCAGTGAAGGATGGTCGGAAACCAAGTCTCAGTCCTGGTGGTGGATGGCTTCTACGTCACTTGTTTTTTGCCCTTTATTTTTGGTCACTCCTAAATTAAGACATTAATATAAGTGGGTTGAAGAGTGTCCCACAAAATTTGTGTCTACCTGGCATCTCAAAATGTCACCTTGTTTGTAAATAGGGTATTTGAAGACGTCATTAGTTAAGATGAGATCACAATGTATTAGGGTGGACCATAAATCCAATGACTGTTGTCTTAATAAGAAGTGGGAAGGACATATAGAGACATACATACACAGAGAAATCCATGTGAAAATAGAGACAGGAGTTGATGCAGCTACAAGGCAAGCATTGTTTAGATATGTCAGAAACTAGGAACAGGCAAGGGAGGATATTTTCCTTGAGGCTTTACAGGGAGGATGGCCCTACTGATACTTTGATTTCAAATATCTACACTCCAAAACTGTGAGAGAATAAATTTCTGTTGGTAAAAGCCACCTATTTTGTGGGAATTTGTAATAGCAGCCCTAGGATACTAATATGATTGCCTTCATAAGAGAAAGGAAGGATACCTTCCAGAGAAAGGAACATATAGACATTTTATTAAAATGAGTTGATAACTCTATATTAGCTACACATAGATATTTAGAGCATCACTCATATAATACCTAAGAAAAGCATAGACTTTGAGATACAAAAGCAAAGATTCTTCAGGAAAAAGGTTAATGTAACTGCTGATCAAAAAATCTTAGGAAAGTGTTTTGTTAGTTATCAATTGTTATGCAAATGTTAGTTATATACACATTTATGCATTTTAGCTTCTGACTCCATCTATACTATAAATTAAGATGATTTAATTTTCCCCACTGACATTCTAAAACCATCATTAGCAGAGATATAAATTATTCCACATACTTTACACAATTCATCTCAATGAAGGATGAAACTTAAAAGTTTGAATTCATAAATCAGGGGCAATGCAGAAAACTGACTAAATATATGAGAATTCGATATTATTTTTTCTTATCTCTTTTCTTCTGGGAATGCAGAATTAATTACTAAGTTAAATAAATCCATTTAATTTTGAATGCACATGATGTAAATAATTACAATCACAATTTTGAAACCAATATTTCATTGCAAAAATTTTATGTTTACTTTCATTTATTTAGTGACTAGCTCTTATTAGAAAAGAATGGAGGGTATTTAGAGTTTAAATAATGTTTTCAACATGCTCTGAAACATATAAAAACTAATAAATATTTAAATATTACTGTAAGTTAAGTATGACAGAAATGTTTATTGAATTTTAATTTAATATATGTAGCACCCCAGAACATGTAGGGAGAAAAATAAAACAGTTTGCTCTGCTTTTATTTCCAGTAAAATGGAGATAATGCCTTCTTTTTACTCATTTCTATCTTTATTATATTTTCTTCATTTACCATTTAGTCCCCTTATACCCTCTTCCCCTCTGCAATCGCCACACTGTTGTCCATGTCCATGAGTTCTTTTTCCTTTCCGCTCAATCCCACCACCCCCAACTGCCCCCTGCACTAGCCGTCATCTGCTCTCCTGAGACTGAAAGAGGATTAAATGAGATGGCATAGGAGTCAATTCCTTTTCTTTCATCTGTTCTACTAATCATTTTAGAAGCTAACCCCAGGCAACTTCGTTTCTCAGCCTCCCATGACTCCTGTCTTGCAGCTCCGCTGGGCAACGACTGCCCTGGCGGGAGAGTGGAAGTTGAGAGTAAAGAACAAACCAGGATATTTCTCCCTTTTTTCCTCTGTTCAGCCAGTCGCTTCAGAAATGTCTGTTTCTTTGGTGGTTCCAGTTTCCACTGGGTAAGTCCCAAGTTCTGTGGCAAAGAAATATGCTTTTAAAAAGCACCATTATATTATAAATTTCATTCAAAACATTAGTTTTACACCAATATGGAGATTTTAGTTTTTAATTTCATCCATAATGTAAGTGAGAAAACATGATCACTGTCTGGTTCCACCTTCTTCAACCAATCATTACTAATGTGATTTTGTGATTTTTCCAGGTCACTTATTATTCTTATCACCCCTTCTTATCTGTTAATATTTTTATTAATAAAGTATTATTAATAGAATTAAATCAGCTACTTCAGAATAAATGCCAATATTTCAGTATCTCAATTAATTTCCAGACAATGAGTAGACAATGTCATTCATATTTAAACCAATTTTTTACCCTCCTACTCCATAATCCCAACCTGTCCCACTTCCACTTCCTATTCATTTCTTTCTTTGCTGTTGTTTCTTTTATTCTCCCACTCTCTATCCTCACCTATAAAAAAGAACTCTTGCCATCTCTCTTGCCAACTTAAAAAGGTATCTGTGAAGGCAAAATAAGCATCTGCATCTAATAATGTTTCATAAACTACAAAAACTTATTCACATATTAGTAAATAATTTTGTACCAGCTCTTCTTTTTCTTTCCTCATGCATAACAGAGACTCTTTCCAAGGTCCATTCTTAATGTTTTTTATTTAGTCCTAGAAAATATCTTAGATTGTGCATTGTTTATATGGATGAATCTAGATTAAGTCTCTAACTGTGACATGGTTGGGTACTATGTACTAACAATTTTTACTTTAACTCTCTACCATCACATCATTTTATGAGATACAAAAGCAAACTCATCATTATTGCTCAAAAAGTGATTTATTTGAGACTTTCGGCCAAGATGGAGGTGTTGGTAGATACACTTTGCTTCCTCACACAACCAAAATAAGAGCAACAACAAATTAAAAAACAAGAAACCACCAGAACTGCCAGAAAACTGAACCATATGGAAGTCCAACAACCAAGGAATTAAAGAAGAAACATTCATCCAGACTGGTAGGAGGGGCAGAGACTGGCATCTGGAGCAGAGAGGATGCAGCTGGTGCACTGGGCAGGTGAGGTGATAGCTGGTGGACATGGATATCCCACATCCACATGCATATAAACAGGAAGGAAGAACTGGGAGGCAAGACAGACCACGTATCCCAGGCTTTTGGCGTGGAGAAATAAAACCTCGAAACCTCTGGTTGCAAAGAGCTATAGGGGTTGCTCATTGGCAGAAGCTGCCAGTCTCACAGGAGAGTTCATTAGAGAGACCCACAGGGTCCTAGAATGAACACAAACCCGCCCACCCAGGGATAACACCAGAAGGGTCCAATTTGCTTGTGGGTAGTGGGGGAAGTGACTGAAAGCAAACTGAGAACTAAGCAAGAGACATTGTTCCCTCTCTGACCCCTCTGCCATATACAGCACCACAAAGCAGTGCAATGGGTTGCCCCACCCTGGCAAATATCTAAGGCCCCTTGTAATGTAACAAGTGCACCAAGACAAAGAAGTATGGCCCAAATGAAAGAACACATCAGAACTCCAGAAAAAGAACTAAATGTTGGAGGAGATAGCCAACCTAACAGATGCAAGGTTCAAAACACAGGTAATCAGGATGTTGACAGAAATGATTGAGTACAGACACAAAACAGAGGAAGAAGTGAAGGCTATGCAAAGTAAAATACAGGAAAATATACAGGTAAACAACAGTGAAGACAAGGAAACTGGGACTCAAATCAATGATTTGGAGCAGAGGGAAGAAATAAACATTCAACTGGAATAGAATGAAGAAACAAGAATTCAAAAAAAAATGAGGAGAGGCTTAGGAACCTCCAGGACAACTTTAAATGTTCCAATGTCTGCATCATAGGGGTACCAGAAGGAGAAGAGGAAGAGCAAGAAACTGAAAACTTATTTGAAAAAATAATGAAGGAAAGCTTTTCCAATACACTTCTCCAAAAATGCACTTTGCCTTGAAAATAATGAATACATTATCATAGACATGACATTAAACTATTAATCCACCCACTGACTTTGAAGCAAAGGAAAATATTAATGTTGTGGAGTAAAAACAATATAACTTTATAAGTCTTTGCCAATTTTTAAGGTTTAATGCTAAATGGGGAAGAACATCAAATAACATCAAGAATGGTAGTTAAGATATCCCCATGCTGCAGAAAATTTAAAAATTAAGATAATTCAGTTTTTTGAAAAATGATAGTTTCACCAGTGACCTTCAAGAATACATTTATTTTTGCATTTATGTGTACAAAACCAAGTTGGAAAATAGGGTAATTGGTATAGATCACTGGAGTCAGGAGAAACATAAATCAGTCCAGGGAAGAAACATCAGTGTCAAATTAGTTTTTGCAAGATACAGGAGTAGCCAATTATATTTACATGCTGCGGAGACAGAGTATTGTATTAGAGAGAGAAACAAAGATTTTACTATAAAGTAGGATAATTAGGTGATAGAAATGATGGGAAGAAGAGTGTGGATAGAAACCTAATCATGCCAGTCAAGAGAGACACACAAAAAAAGGATGTGACTCTAGTAATAAGACCTGAGTCTCATGATCCTTAAAATTCCTCACCATAATCAAGGCAAAGAAACCAAAGCTCTCCTTCCCATTTACCATTAAGAATATCAAATTTCCATTTGGTTTCATTTCAAAATATTCCTGGGCTTTTCAGCTTTATTTGACACCTTGTCATGACCACCTATTTTCCTCAGGAACAGACTTGATCTTTTTCAACCACAAGGATCTTGTGGAAGAGGCAAGTTTGGAAGGCCCAGACATGCCATGCTCAGATACATGAAGAAAGAATGAGTATATGTAGTGTAAATAGATGATAGATGATTGATAGATTATAGATAGATGATAGAGATATATGTTAGGAAGAGAAGGGTGAAACTGAATCAGTCTTCAGTGAGCAAAGTTTTTATTTCTGAGAACAAAAAAGGTAGATAACATTTTGAGTATGAAGAGGCCATGACTTTTGGAAATAAGCACTTGAGATGCTCAATATAGTTGAGTGAGAGGATTATTTGTCATCACTCAGAAAATGATTGAAGAAAGAAAGTGTAACGTTGTAACAGGTCATAATTTCATGGCTTGCCATTTTCTACTATTAAAATTTCCTATCTCTGTATAAGGGATAAGAAATGCAAATAAAATTAACTGATATTTAAAAAACAATTAAGCTTTTTATCAATAGGTACACTATTTCTTGACAGAATGTATTTTAGGAAAGAGTTGGGATTGAGAGAGTTTTGAGAAGTTTGGATGAAGAAGGAATACAGCATGAAAAATATGCAATATAGAAATGTATTATGATTTTTTTAATGAATAACTCATGCAAAATGAATTATCAATTATAACTCATAAGTGCATTCCACATTTTTTAAATTCAAAGTACCAGAACATATTGTAAGGCAAATATTTTGATTTCTTCATGTTTTTGTTTCCCTTCAATTCTTTGAGTTTTTTATAACTTAATTTAACAATAAACTCATAGATTGCTTTAAGTCAGTATTGGATCTAATACAATGTAGCAATTTGATAGGAAACTTGGGATATTTCTATTAATTTCCATAAACAACAATGATCTTGATAACTTAGTTTGCTCAGACTATATCAGCCTCAAGGACATTCCCAATTTATATATGAGTATCTATTAAACTAATTTAGATTAATTAATTTTTAAACATAATTTTTCAGCAGTACATTTTTATGCTTTTTCTGTATACTCTGGGGAGAAAAGACTACTATTAAAAATAAAAATCTTAATAATTGTATTTGTGTGATTGGATTTGGAATTTAAAAATTTATTTATACTCTGCTCTCCAAATTATTAATTGAATGTGTATACTTCCTATAAAATATTATAATATATACATACTAAGTGTATGTAACATATAGTGTGTGTGTGTAAATAAGAATGTGAATATAGAATGGCTTTCATATTGAAGAGTAGTTCAGTAATACATGAGAAAAAAACTGGCAAAAGTTCTCATAGTTTTAATGTACACTGTGATGTGACCCCAATCTGGATGAGGGAGTTTTGTAGCAAAACAAGGCTAATGAACAGATTAACATGGGATGATTGACATCCATGTAAATAACTGTGGGAGAGCCAGAAAAAGACCAAGGTAATTGGCTTTATTTCAAAGAGAAGAATTTCTTCAAAATTTGGAGGGTGAGAAGAGGGC
The DNA here is from genome assembly GCA_004026545.1 of Mormoops blainvillei. Classification (NCBI taxonomy): domain Eukaryota; kingdom Metazoa; phylum Chordata; class Mammalia; order Chiroptera; family Mormoopidae; genus Mormoops; species Mormoops blainvillei. Next base: position 85,508 of record PVJD01003307.1, read on the forward strand.
TATGATATTGATTAGATTGCAGCTATCCTGGTCAGTAACTGGCACAGAGCTGAGAAAAACAGTGAAACTGAAGAGAAGGCAAAGCAAATGCATTCTAGATGGATTATTTACCATGATTAAAGTAAAGGTAGAAAAAAAAGTAAAAATAATGTTCAACATCAGCAAAAATTTGCTTTTTTCTTACATATCATTGTCTGTAAAGGTAAAGTAATTTTCAGACTTAAGGAAACTGATAAATCTATTATATTGATCTGGGATAATTGACTCTAGATAATGTATCAAGGTCAATTACATTAGAAGATGTGACCACATATTTTTTTGTATTTATGTAGCATTTGTTTTTACTCCCAAAGTGTGTGATTTTGTAGAGTAATGCTCATGCACCAAGAGTAAGGAGTTAAATGTTTTCAACCAAAAATTTTTATGTCTTTAACAGCCTGTTTTCTTAAAGAACAAACTAAGTAGGACAAAGCCCTTTTCAACTTATTGAAAGAAAAGCATAATTATAGTAACTTCTATTTAAAATATAGGGCAAGTTCCAAAGATCCAAGAGTACCATTGGAATTTATATTTAAAATGTCAGACAATCTGTTATGAAACAATATGGTTGCCTGCATGAAGAAATCTGTTCATGCCAAACCAGCTAGTAGGTGGATCATTAACAAAGAGTGTAAACAGAGAAGGAAAAAAAATGGTCCCCTAAGGAGATTAAGTATTTATGTATCTTGGCTTGGAAACTCACCTGTGTTGCACCTAACAGGTAATCCCATACAAAGATACCATCTGCCCTGTAAAGTAAAACAAATTTTGGGTTTCAAATATATACTATAACAATCCAATTCCTATGAATATATAAGAATACCTTCTCTTACTAACTCTAAGGAGATAAAAGTTTTTCTTGGGTCAATTACTTTTGATGAACATAGATTGGCTCATGGTCAACAGGCTACTATAACATGTTAGAACTCTAAGGGAGATTGCTGAATAAGAGATTAATTAAATATTCCTACCTTTCACTCTAACTGCCCAGAACAGCAGACCTCAGTGCAAAGGATTCAAGTTAACCCTAGTCCTCAGTTCTTGACAAAATATGTTCATATGCACCTGCATGGACCCTCCCAGGATTATTAATTCGATTTGATTCTCAGATAATTCTCACAGTCTCACATCCTTTTGACAACCATTCAGGTAGACTTCATTTGTTAATGTAAAATATGTTACTAACACACACGAAGGTAATTTGTAATATATGTTTCTTTTTTATTTCACTCAGACTTACATATTCGAAGTTAAATTTCTGTGGTTAGACTTCTGTCTAGTCATTTACTGTTACTACATTGCCAACTATGATGTCCATTCTCTACATTTTACCAAGTGTCTTTCCCAGTGACAGATACCTAGATTCCTAACACACTCTAAATCCCTACCACATAATCACTGCAAGGGGAATTCTTGTGTATATCGCTTGTTAGATCTATGTGAAAGGGGCAAAAACAAAACAAGCAAAACAAAAAGCAAATGTATGATAGAATTTCTTGTTCAGAGGATGCAAGGTAACTTGTTTAGCTTGACTAATGCCATATTGCTAACTAAAATGACTGCAAATCTTGACGTGCCTGATCAGTTTGTGAATGTATATATCAATATCCCCTTAGACAAATAGCATTATCCAGTTTCCTAATTTTTTTTCAAATAAGTGTAAAAAGTGTAAACTGTGCACTTAAACATACTCTCTCCCTTCCTTTCTCCATCCTTCCCTCCCTCTCTCCTTCCCTTTTCCCTCTCTTTCTATCAATTCATATTTTTGATTACTAAAAATGTATAATTGTCCCTCATATGTCAGTTAACCTGTGACTTTGCTCTCTAGTATATTACTTATTTGCTGTGTCTTACATTGACATTAAGAATGTTTTAGTAACATGAAGCTTTAATGATAATTTGAAGGGAAGGCAGTGTGTATTGGATATCAAAGAAGGCATGAATATTTACAACAATTCAGAGTCAAAGAGGATGCATTGCTTAGTAGTTAGAGTCACACTGTTTGAGTTAGGATCTCTGTTCTATGCCTTACTGGTTATATCATCTTTGAACACTGTGTCAGTGTTTCTTATTCAAGAAGTAAATATCATATTTAGTACCTATTTTATAGAGTTCTTGGGAGATTACATGAAATACTCTATTGCACAGAAGAGAGTAAAAACAAAGCCCAATCCTAATGAGCACTCAATAAATGAGTGCTGTAAGAACCATTTTACCTCAATTTTCCATTAATAATTTTAGATTTCTCTAATTTTGCACAATTTTATTTAATATATAGTGTTATTAAATAAAGTATTAATGAAGGGCCATAAATTTCATTCAAATAAGCTTCAGATTTTCACATTAGCCTTCTTTCATCATTTTGCTGCATACACATTTTTTTAAATAATTCAAATGAACAAAGCTCACATCAGGACAATAACTGAGTAGCCAAAAATGTGCTCTCTCAGCATCCTCCCAGCATTTGTGAGATGTTCTAATTAGATGCTTGAAAAGGTTACCAGGACAACAGATGCTATCCTAAAAGTCAACTAAATGATGTACTTCAGAAAGGCAAACCATTCACCAGTCATTTGTAAATTCATGCATCTCATCCTTCCCATCCTTTGTTTCATCAGTCTTCAGACTTTTTTAATCCATAAGCAAAATCTTAGTTGCAAATGTTAATACCTCTCTTGTTCCTAATTAGATGAAATTTGCTACCTCTGGCTATCAATTTAGTTCAAATATCTCATGCCTTGTTGTGTTTATAAATGAAATATGTTCAGGGAAAACAATATAGAATTATGTAACACCCCACAATTACATAATTTATGAACAGCTACTGAAATTCTAAAAAAAAAAAGTGTACTTTTAATAAGGGTGAAGGTATTTTTCCTCAGCGTTAGTAGGAAAACAGAACAATTAAGAAAACTTTGTCAAAAAAACATATTTCAAAGACAAAGTTTAAGCAAAAGTGAAAATATAATCTGTTCTCTCATAACAAGGGTTTTATTTTAGAGTTTTTATATTAATGGAAATGCAACTGGTTAAATATTTAATATAGTCAGTTCTAGTTAATTACTTGTTAATTCCTATTATGAGAACTGAAGTATTTCATTCTTACAAAAATGATAAGGAAATGAAATAGAGCTTGTGAAATTATGTAAATTAAAGTCTTGTGATTGGTCAAAACCATGATTTAACTGACCAGGGAATATCCTAATGACCATATAAATGCCTTGCTAGATTTCAGTATCTGATCATTTTGGCACTGATTTAAAAAATTGATAACATTTTTTGGAAATATAATCCTGCAATTTAAATTACATGTTATTTATTCTTTGTGGCAAAGGACATTTTGAGATTGTATGTTTGTTGATTGCATAATAGGTTTTTTTCTTATTCAGTTATTGCTTCTCTGTAAACCACCCTATTAATCACAATTTCCAATTTTCTGTATATTATTTACTTGCATTTTGCCTTGTGTCCACTTGGAATTAATGTGATGTAGATATATAAGAACACAGATTTATATACATATGTATAAATATAGACATATGATATATAAAAAAGATAGTTCAGCAAGATATTTGAATTAGGTGATAGATGAAGTAAATTTAAAAATGGAGGTGAGAAAACATGAGTAAATTTACCATAAAAAATGTATGCAAGGCAAAGTAATATAACACTGTGGGTAAGATCACAAATTTGGACTTAGACTAAATTAGGCTTTAATTCCTGCTTACATATTTACCTGATTTGGGGCAAATTACTTTTACTCGCTAAGCTTCAGTAGTTTAAAATGTACTTGCTTAACAAAGATAATGTGAAAAACAAATTATAAAATGCCAACATGCATTTACATATATGTCTATGGTATACTAAATGTTCAATAAATACTAAGTATGATCCTAATAATAATACCTTATACATGCCATAGAGAATTTGTCTTAAATTTTATTATGACACATACTTTAAAATAATTATAAGTTATTTTCTTTTCATGAAATTAAATGCTATGATAGCTCTGGTGAAATACTGCATTCAATAAATCAACATTCTTTAATGCATTCTCTCAAATAAAACCAGTAACAAGTGTTAAAGAACATATTACAATAACACTACTTGCTACAAGACAAATTTAAATTTTGTAAAAGAAAATGGGAGTGAAGATTTTTTTTTAAAATAAAACATTCCAATTATTCCAGTTAACAGATTTAATAATTCCAGAGAGTACATCATAGCTTATACAAAAGAATGGGTATGCAGATTTTTACCTTCTATTGAGATTTTTGGTAGATATCAAGGTGCCAAATATTTTTAAGATTACAATTTTTTGGTAATTATTGAAACTATGATATGTCTTATAATGTCAAGGCACATACTTCAGTGTTAATCGGAAGAGATAAAGTAGGTCTAATATTCTCTTAACATTTACAAAACTAACAACTTGTGTAAATTTTCAACTACACTGTAAGACTTACATGTCCCCACCACCCTCTCTCCCATCACTAAATGCATATTAATCAGTCACCATCTTTCCCATTCTTCTCCTTGCCATAAATTTGTCTTTCTTTCGAGAGAAAAAAAAAAGTATGTAAACAGATGCTAATAGAGTTATAGAACATTTTCAGAGGCACAAGTAAATCCTATTAAACATCTTGGCCTCATAAATCCTGTGAACCACTGAAAACCACTGAAAAAGAGGTTAATGGATTTTGACTTAATCAGTTCTTCCTGGGTGTTTGTAATGGGATGGGGGTGTTGTCCTGAAGACATTTTTAGTGCTAGAGGAAAAAATTATAGGGACAGTTGGAGAATTATTAAACATTTAAGCATTCTAGCAATGCGTTGGGAGTTATGGATTATCCTAGAAGAATTTGAAGGAACAGTAGTAAAATGTTCATGATTTATACTAATTTTTTATGTGGACTGTGACATGATTGGAAACCTTTGGGCTCCTATCAAAAGGAGGAGTGTACTCCGAAGGCAATACACCGGCGTTACACATTATTGAAAGCAGATGTGAAGGATATATATTCTGGGCTCTACGGCCTGGTTTAGAATCATGATATCCCACTTACCAGTTTTGAGATTTCAGTTACACATAAACTCTTTCCTAATCTTTTTCATCTGTAAAGTGAGAGTAATACAACAGAAATAAGACGCATCGGGCAATGCCTGGCACACATAGATTACATGCATACGTTTGTTAAATGAATATTCGCTGTGATGTATTTTTATGTATATCTTGTTTAATTATTGAAAATTCCTGTTTAAAAAGATATTCATTTTCTCTAATGCAAAGTGGAGGAATTCAAACTTTGAAAATTTAGAAAATTGCCTAAATTTACAGTAAACTAGGGTTTAAACTTGTGTTATGTTGATTCTGTGCCCAATACATTGGTTGTTATTATTGTGTTAAACCTGGAAAAGATATACCCTGGAGTCAGATTTTTTTGTAAGTGAAGGAATATACAGTCACAAGTCGCTACACTAGATGGCTAAAATACCCCCAAATAAATGAGACCTGAGCAGGTCACAATGGGGTCAAGTCAGTGAGCTTCTGCATAAATATGACTGTTATGACCTACTCTTGCATGCACTTTGGATCTCCTGGCTAATACCTGCCTCATATGCTTATAACATTAGAAACATACTTCCTAGTTCTAAATTCTAGCCCATAATGATGACTTTGCCAGCATTTTTCTCTCACAAAGATGTTTAGTAGTCCCTATGTTGAATCACGTAGGTGACAATTTCACAATGGTTCTTGTAGCACTTAAAATGCTAGGATTTTATGTCTTCGTAAAAGAGTTTCTGAAAAAAAATTACCACAAGCAGACCATAGAGAAATAATTGTCTTCCATTGCCTGAGGCATGCTCTCGCCAGCTCAATTTGAAAGTAGAAGCAAAACACAGAGCAGAGGGGTAATAACGGCCATGTTTTAGAAGATGAGGCAGAAATGTTAGGTGATTTGGAGAAAGCCTATAGATTGAGCTTTTTATAAAGTGGCCCCAAGGGAGGAAAAACATGAGATGAAAAAACTGAGATGAATATGAGCAAATAGCATCTCAATAGTCTGAAGCCTGGCATCAAAATAAAATGTGTAGTAATGAAAACATGAAAAGTAAATAAAATGAATGGTTGCCTAAATGGAGATATAAAAGAAACAACGTTAGACACATGGCATAACTTCTAAATTTATATAATATAAGGAATGCCTTTATACCAAAAGAATTCCCAGAAGGCTGAAACTGGAAGAAACATGAACTCAGCCTCATCTCCTGCTTTTATATACGAAGCTATGAACAGGGATATATATGTGTGTATGTGTGCATAAGGTAGAATTTTCCCTTATTTAGGAAGTGGAATGTAGCATAAGGTCTGGATCCTAGTAGCAATAGTCTTATATTTAGATAATAAATTCGCCACCTTTATGTATGTAAACGGAGGGTTTTCCTTTATCGGGTGCTCTTCCCAAGGCTGTCCTAGGACAGGAAGCTTGTGGGAACATCAATTCCTAAGCTTATCTTCTAAAGCTGCCTCCTCCAGCTGCATTGGCATTGGTATTGGAACTCCTCATTCTTGCGCAATGTTATTGCTGGGTATCTATGCAAGGAGGGAGCTAGGAGTGAGAAAAGAGCTGTGGGAGCTCTTGCAATACCGAGCAATGACATCCAGCGCTCTAAGCAGAGCTTTGACAGACCAGCAAAGGGTGACTTTGGCTTCCTTAAGTACCGTGTACCCCCAACAAAAATTCCAGGCCAAGCATCAGGGGTGGGATGTTAGGGGAGGCAGGTATGGTGGTCAGGTGAAAAGATTAAATGATCACATTTTTAAACCGCAAGTAACTGTCTCCATCGGATTCGTGGCATTACAGATGAGGGAGCGGGTCCAAAAAAGCAGAGGAAACAATCTCCTAGAGACCCCTGCACAGTTATGCCAGACTGTAAGTCCCCAAAATCTGGGGTCCAGTTCACTTACCATTGATGTGCTATTTTTCCATAAAGAAATCCCTAGATTCTCATCAGTTTATGAATACCTTTTGGGATGGAAAGGCTTCGTGGTACTTTGCTAGAAAATCTAAAATAAGAGAGGCATAAGGCCGAGCTCTGGTTTTGTGAACAAGAGTGCTTTTCCTCCTGTACCTTGTGCATATTTCTACTCTACTGCTTGGCATATTCCACAGAAATTATTTCCTCGTCAGCGTTTAGCACAGTTTCCGAAACAATCAAGTATTTTAGTTGAATTGAACTGCATGATTTTAAGAAAATTACTTTTTCTGTTTCTGCTTTACTTCTTCTCCTCCAAGAAAGAGATATTCGTAATTACTTTCCTGTTTAGCTGGCTTGTTTTGAGGAGTAAACATTAAAATGTATGTGATGCACTGCACATATGGATATTAATCATCCAAGCAAAATAGTAAAAGTAGTGATGGTAATAGAATTGTAGCAATACTCATTATATTAGTAACCACTATCCAAATACTATGGCTAGAATAGGGAAATTCAAAAAAGGGAGGCATGTATGTCCTTTATATAAATAACATTCGCCAAAATGATAGTTGTTATATTATGCTTCTGAATTGGGTGAAGAAACAGTGATTAAATAACATAAACTGAATGTACTGAAATGTAAGATCCTCATGCACATCTGACCTATATTTGCAAAAACTTCAATGATAATGTAATCCTGAAGATCAAAGGTACTCATATAAAAACAAGTAATGGTACATGTGGGAAAAGGTTACTAATATATCCTGTTGTCATAGTGTTATCCATTTATTCAATCCAAATCCATTTTATGTTGAGTTGAGATTTATCAATGTGCTTATTTATCATTTTTTATTTAGCATTAGTAAAAAGATCAGGAAGAAAGTGAAATATGACATTGATTGCTATACTAAAATTTGTGATATGATACTTATTGTGAAAATCCAAGGTTATACCTTTTTAGTTTAAGTATCATGTTGAACATCAAGATTTCTATTCAGATGCTTTTGCTGAGAAAATTCACTGTCAAAGCAAAGCCTGTTTAAAATTTTATCAGTTGGTCAACGTAGATTTTTAAAGCTATAAGTCATTAAATATATTTAGCTGTTTTTCTCATTTGTGGTGACAAATTGTTTTCTATTTTTTTAAGATTTTACTTATTTTATTTTTAGACAGAGGGGAAGGGAGGGAGAACGAGAGAGAGAGAAGTACCAGTGTGTGGTTACTTCTCACACTCCCCCTACTGGGGACCTGGCTTGCAACCCAGGCATGGACCCTGGCTGGGAATTGAACCAGCGACCACTGGTTCACAGGCTGGCATTCAATCCACTGAGCCACACGAGCCACGGGTGTTTTCTTAAACAAATGGTTATTTTGGAATCCTATGGTAAACTCAAAGGTAAATACTAGGTAATGGGATGTATGGAGCACAATATTATAATGTTTATTGATAGTGAATATTTACACATACATAGATTTTATTTCAGATATACCTTTGAATCCTTTCTTTCTGTTGACACATCAGTTAATGTTCTTCTCATAATCAGTTCTGTGTCTCTACATATCACTGAATGAATTCTATTTGAAGTTTATGTTAAGATGTGAGCTTTATCTTGTATGATACATTTAATTCTCCTTTGAATGTTTTCTACTTAGTACTATTGTAACTGGAAGTATATCAGTATGCTTACTGTTAGTTAATAATAATAACATGGTAACTGGAAGTTGTTGGTATACTTGCTGTTAGTTAAGTAATAGGGCTTTTTTTTTCTCTTTCTCTCTCTGAAGCTGCAAAACAGCAAATGACCTACTGGACAATGAATTTTTTTTAAAACATCAAACAATGCAAAACTAAATATTCATAGACATAGTTGATCTAGTAAGTCATTTCTTCTTATGTGAAATATTAATACTTGGCCAAAGTGTCTAGATATGTAAATGTTGCAGGTTGGAAAAAGATTAACCACCTTCTGCCTGGCTAGGCTGAAGTTCAAGTGTGTTTACCGTAACCAGCACCTTGCCTTCTCATGGAGGCTTTTTGCTTGGTTTTATGTTAATTTGGAGGAAAAAGAGAGGCAGCAATGCTGGTGACTTGGTTACTGGTTCAGACAGAATGAATGTGAATTTTTTAAATGTATTCTTTTTCATGGGTTTAAACTCTTCTGTTTAGAATCATGAAAGTCAGAAGCTAGAATAGCTATTTGGTTTTTACAAGATATTGATGACTGTGGGAAGTATATTGGTCGAGAGAGGCTTTGTGAGGCCTTAAAAATCCAAGGAGAGAAGGTTTGGAGACAGATGAAAAAAGATGCTGCAAAGCTGATGAGGATGGGAAAATCTGCTAACCTCCCTGTTACACAGGAATGTTCTGGCACCCGAAGTACAGAAAACTATTGAACTGAGTTCTAGAGAGCAGTACCCACAATTTCCTTAACTTTGAAAAAGGAGTAATGACAGTAGTATCACTTTGTTAAGAGAGTTACCCTAAGCATTAAAATGGAAAATCCCAGGTAAAATGCCCAGAAGAGTGGTTCAATGTGCCTGCTCATGTCATGTCAGTTACTGTTTTAAAATATAATTATTTTTATTCATTCTAGATGTGTAGGAGTTCTAAGACTTACCGAAAGTATTTCCAGAGCCCTCTGTTGATAAAAAGAAGTTAGTGAAAAAAATCTATTATAAATTCCTTTGTGGACCGTAGTAATTTATTGATGAAGATATAAAATAACTAGTACGGATAGTCATGTGTTTGCATATTCTCTAATCAGTTCATTTGAAGATTCTTTGTAGTGTCTAGAAAATATATCTTCATTTATTTTTCAAATGCATGGCCCCTGGATCATTTCATCTTCACTTGCCTTGACATGAGGCACAGTCGCAATGCTGCTATTACCCACAATGCTGTGAGTCTTTAGAACACGTTTATATTGAAACAATATAGGTCTGCTGACCCCCCAGTTTCCTTATACTATTTATTTAATTTGGGTTACATAATTTTTCATGAGGCTGCATCCTCCACCAAACAGGCCATAAACCCTGATTTCCAAGAATTCCTTCAAAGGTTGTTACTGTACTTTGCTGACACCGAGTATGAATGCAAATCCTACTTTGAGTATGTAGAAAATATGAATGATAATTTGTTTTTGTTCATGTTGCATAATTTTGATTGGAACTATTGTTGTTTAGAAATGAGATATTCTTTGACTTCTGCCTTCTGCAAACTGCCTTCATTCAGCCTTCCTCAGGAGCTCAGTAATAATTTTTTCCTACTTATTATGGATTCCAATAATGCTCTTCCACCACAGTTGAGGTATCTCTTATATATATAATTTCTTGAATATAGTACCTTATCAAGTCCCTCATTAGAAGTTTTAATATTTTTATTGTAATTTGTGTTCTCTATATTTTCCTCTAATATACAGGGTCTGGCAGAAGTAGCGCCTGCTTGAGTACTGTTGGTAGCGTAATAATATGGGTGTAATAATTTATAGTTTTAACTTGAACATTCAACTGAAATGTCATATGGTGTGCCTGGCCATGATATTGTTATGTTACAGAATTACATGCTTTTGATTTTGTAATGAAAGGTTTCATAATAAACAGGGGCATTAGTTGTGGCTGCCCCTATATATTCTGCATTAGCTATTTAGTAAATGTCCACAACAATCCAATTTTGGCATATTCTGTTTTCACCTATACTTATTAACTACTGAGATAGATCAGCGTCATATTTTATCTGCATCATTAAGGAAGATCTTTTATAAAAGGTCTAGCAAATGCCTCAGTACCTTTCCCTGGGTTCCTCAATATGTCTATTTTTCTTGAAAAATTTCCTTATAAGACTTTATATAATTATTTTAAAGGTTTTAATTCATGTTAAATTACAATTACACCTTCAACTCTTCTTAAGGCATTGGCAATAATCAGCCTGGTATCATGTCTGAGAGCAAAGTTTGATAGGAAAGTATAAAAAAATATTAGAAGCTCAGGACCCAGAGGGATGTAGAAACCTTCACATGTAGTGGGGACCAAGAGGACTGTCATTAAACTTTGGCCTCACTTTCAAAGATTATGCTACAATATAAGTATTTAGAGCTTTGTCTTCTCCATACCACCTATAATCTTTGATCCTAAATATTTAACATGAACCTGAATAAAGGAGAAAACATTATAAAGAACCCTGAAAATTTATTATAAAATTTCTAAGATGGTTTTATTTTTTAATGTTAAAAAGAGGAAATAGATTTCACACCTTAAATAATAACATAAATTATAAATGCATTATTGAAATAAGTTGTAAATCATTTCTCTTTTAACATAAACTGTATCCTCTTTACTTAATAAATTAGATATAATTTCCTACATATTAACTTAGTGACTGAACTTCCAGATCACTTGCTACAGTTGATGATTTCCTTCTAATGATGAAATTTTATTCATATTTTGACCTTCTACAATATAACATGATAACTTATTTTGATACATATGGCGCAGAGATGAATATATCTACTTTTTTTCACTTTTTTGTTTTCATAGTTGCCTATGAAAATATACTACAAAGACCAGGCATGTTTCCCAATAAATCTATAAATGTTATGTCTCTAGGATCTGGGTTATAGAGAATCAATGTCACCATCTGAATCACATATAAATGGTCTTTGGATAATATCTATGAAATCTATTCTGGCCTACCATTATTCAAATAGATCTGTTATCCTAGTACCTTCAATATTTGAAGGATAACAAAAATATATCTATAACCCCAAAATTTAAAACTTTATTATGGTCCTAAGAGACAGAACACAGCTGTCAGAGGCTGGGCATTGGATAAAAAAATGGGAGTTACTGCTCAATGGGATTGAGGTTTTATATTAGGGTGATAATGTTATTTTGGAACTAGATAAAGATGATAATTGCAAAACATTCTGAATTCACCGTGTCACTTAATCATATAGTTTAAAATGGTTACTTTTATGTTATGTGAATTTTACCTCCATAAAAATAAAACAAAAAGCGTGTTATGGAACTCCTAATCCAAAACCTTCAAGGGTTTTCCAACAAAAAGTAATGATTCACATATGCATAGATTTCAGAGGATACATTATAATAGTTACGTTTCAATATCTTCTTGTCCAAATCTAGTCTGAATCATATATTTCCTTTTTCACTTGCTAGTATTATCATCATCAATCACCACTCCACTTTTCTGTAATAATTCACATCATATTTTTGTTTTTACACCCCATTATATTACCAATAATGTTCTATTGCTCTTCTTTTTTGTTAAATTTATTTGGGTGACATTGGTTACTCAGTTCATATAGGTTTGAAATGTACATTTCTATGATACATGATCTGTATATTGTATTGTGTGCTCATCATCCAAAGTCAAGTCATCTTCCATCACTGTATATTTGGCCCCTTTTAACCTTTACTACCCCCACTGCCTTCTGAATCTTCTTTTTATCTATTTCACTTAATGAAATTTTTACTGCTTTCACCTCTGAATCCCACAGATTAGAAACAAGTGTTTCACATTTGACATTTCCTGTTCAAAATAATAGTCCTCAAATACGCTCATGTCCTAATTTTCAGAACCTGAAGATATATTATTTTACATGGCAAAAGGGACTATGATTAAGCTAAGGGCCTTGAGAGGAGGAGATTGTCCTAATCCATTCGGGCAAAGCCAATCTAATCCAGTTCTTAAAGTCCATTAATGTTTCTGAACTGTGGTGAGAGATCTTAGGAGAGGAGACTGTGGTAAAACGGGGTCAGGACCAGGAAACACTCCTAGTTTTGAAGATGGAGGAAGGGGTCAAGCACCAAAGAACAAAGCCCAGCTCTGTAAGCTGGAACTAAAGGCAAAGAACTAAATTCTCGCCTAAACCACCCAGAAAAGAGCACAACACTGTTAACACCTTTATTTTAGTTCAATGAGACTAGTGTTAGACTGTAATCTATAGAACTATAAAATAATACTTTTGTATTGTGTTAAGCAGCAAAGTTTCTGGTAATATCCTATATCAGGAATAGGAAACTAAAACACTTTCTTTTCTCATATGACTTGTGATAACTTTCTCCTTAATTTTCAAATCTATTTTTTCCATTTGTATTTTTACTGTCTTGTTCTATGATTCATTATATATTTTAGATCTGGTAATAAATGCATAAATACTTCCTTTTCATTTCTAAAGTCACTCTAATTCATTTTTCACATTGCAGTCAGAATTGCCATACTAAGAGAAAAATTTCAGTATAAATTACTAATAAATCCCTTCAGTAATTCTTGTTATCCTCATAATAAAATCCAGTACCAGGTTTTTCATGATCTTGTTCCTGACCTCTTTTACATTTATTTTCCACTGATTTATGGTCCAAGTACTACATCAAATTCTTGCAAAACAGCCTATTTTGTCTTGCATTTGTGCATTAAAGAATTTTTCCCTCATTTGCACTGCAACCTCTACATAGTTAACATATGTTTATTCTTTACCTGACAATATAAATATATTTCTAGGAAGTCTTTTCTGAACCCAAAATGTTAGGATTTGCATTGCTACTTGCTCTTGTGGTCATTGTACCCATGACAATCTCAGTAGTAGCACTTATGCTTACTGAGTGGTGTGATTTAGTTTTGACTTGTAAGTACCCTTTGCCAGACTATAAATTTCTTGACTGTTAGATCAGTTATAAGGTATTTGATAATAACATGTAAATCAATGAGTTAATATGAGTATTCACCTTTTGTCAATGTGTACACATACAGGGGCCTGTGTTTTAATCTTTATCAGTGTTTCAATGTTTACTTATTGTAATAGCTACCATATTATAATTTTAAATTGATGGTTGTGTGTTATAGTATCATTTTTATCAAAATCTTATTCCTAATTTTAAAAGCAAAGTTTACTAAATGATATGGAAAATGTCCTCAGACTACTGCCTGATGTAAGCCTAAATTACTCATTTATGCCTATTCCATGACATCCAAAAGAATGAGTCTAGTACTTTCCATCTAAATTGTAGATGTACTGCCTGGGAGGCATTACCAGCTTTTAGAAGTTTGCCTTGCAAATCCAAACCTATTAAATGACACAGAATGTCTCAGCATGTCATACAGTAATGCAATTATCACTGACATTAATTAGTACATTCTAAATTGTCCTTTTAATCATGTCGTTAAAGAGGAAATTATGATTACTTTCTGCTCTTTATCATTTATCTCTTCTCACTCTATTTGAAGAAGCAGTGTCTGGGTCCAAAAGATTAGTTATAATAGAGCCATCAGTGAATATTTTAGTTAATAATACTTTTAAAGTTCTCCAGAAAAGCCACATAAATATTGAAAGTGTTGGTTATATCAGCCACTTCTTGATCTGGGTGCTAGCTGATAATTTTATTAATTTAAATGTCACTATAAAATAAGCTTAAAATATGTTTTACAGATATAGTATATATCAGTTGTACAATTATTTACCATGGGAATATAAATAGAAATATAAACTTTGGATTTTAGCTTCCTAAGACAGATAGTTAGGTATTCAGTGAGTTATATATATAGTATAACATTCAGATGTAGTAGACTAAAATCCAAATGAACTTGCTCCAATTTGAATTATTCATGCACTAGTTATTTGCCCTTGAGCACATTTTACTTTATATGGTATACAATTTATTAATCAATAGAGTGAGATTAATATTTATTCTATTGCTCAATGTCAGAGAATAAAGAGAGTAAATTAAACAAAATAGGGTATTTTAAACCCTAAAATTAAAACAATTGGGCATCATCACTAAAATGAAATACATTCAACTTTGACTAGGGTGAACACTTATTAAAGTAAATGAGTAATATACATATTCTTGAGACTAAATGATGTTCCAATTTAAATGTTTTCGCTAATAGTCACAAAATTAAAATATTTCATCACTCACTCAGTTAAACTATCTTGTATGATAAACTTATTGTGCAGTTATCAATTGTTGCTAACTTTTATCACATTTTAAAATACTAGAACCAGATTGCATTATGTCTTGGATGGTGATGGGGACAGAGATTAGGCATGGCCCTGTTCTCTTTGTTGCTTGTATTAAATAAAGAGTAACAGCTTGAATCAAAGGAAAATAAAGACAAATGTCTTGCCCTCAAAGATTATAGTCAAGGGAAAATTTAACTCTTTCTTAAATTCAAAATATCTGGTGAGTTATTGAGTTTTAATTTTCGATTTGTACAGGTTGCAATGAAATATAAAAGAGTAATACTCATGTCAATATTCCTTGTATACAGTGGGCATCATGTACTTTGATATGTTCCAAGTTTGCTAATGAAATAATTGTTAAGCATCAGACAAATTAAATTATCAGTTTTGCACCCATAAAAAAATAAGATTCGGTATCAAAGAAATTAAGTGATCAGTTTGCATATATGAAAAAGATTCAAGTTTTAGGGGAAAACAATTAAATTGAGAGGTGATAGAATCTGTTACTTCCCTCAAAAGATATGGAACAGAATTGTGGTCCTATGAGAAAACTCATTTACCTAAGAAACAAGATATGCGTTTGAATCCTGTTTCACAAATATTTAGTTGTATGACTGGGTGATTGACAGAATTTTTTTTGTATCTTAGGTTCCTATGAAATGGGAAATTACCTCCAATAATACTGTGTTACAAACCTTAACAAAATGTTCAATTTTGTATATTGGCTATTACAAATATGTATATCTAACTCTTTAAGGATATAAACTATAATAATGGAGGGGGAAATCCACTGAATCTACTAAGAGGTTTAAAATTACATGTTATAAAAACATGATTATTTGTAATGATGGAAAGTGCAGATAACTAAACTGACGATTTTTAAAATAAAATAAATTAAAATAAGGCAGTCTTTAAAAGTACTATATTTCTTTTTTGAAATTTCATTGATGGTATGTATTGCAACAGAAAATAATAAAATACCTAGGAATAAACTTAACAAAGGATATTAAGAATTTATATACTAAAACTACAGATTATTAAGAAACTGAAAATAATACAATGAAATAGAAAAATTTGGGTTTATGGATTGGAAGAATAAACATAGTTAAAATGTTCATATTACCCAAAGCAATATGAAGATTTAATGCCATCCCCATCAAAATTCTAATGACATTTTTTAAAAAGAAATAAAAAAGAAAAAACATCTGATTTGTATTCAACCACAAAAGACACTGAATAGCCAAAGCAATCTTGATGGGAAAAAAAAGAATGAAGTCTGAAGTATCACATTCCCTGACTTCAAATCATACTACAAAATGGGAACAATCAAAGTATCATATACTGGCAGAAAATCAGACACACAGACAAATGGAACAGAATTGAGAACCCAGAAATAAGCCCACATATATATGGGCAAATCATTTTTGACAAAGGAACCAAAAACATACAATGAAGAAAAGAAAGCCTCTTCAATAAATGGCTCTAAGAAAATTGGAAATCCACATGATAAAGAAAGAAACCAGACTACTGTTTGTCCCTATATACAAAGCTTTGATAAGGGCTTAATATCTAAAATACATAAAGAACTCATGCAACTCAACACCAAAGAATCCACTTGAAAAATGAGCAGAGGACCTGAGGAGGTACTTATCCCAAGAAGACAGACAAATAGCCAACAGATATATGCAAACATGCTCAACTTCACTAGCTCTTAGGGAAACGCAAGTCAAAACTACAATGATATACAACTTCATACATGTTAAAATGGCTATTATCAATAAGACAGGTAGGAACAAGCATTAGGTCGTGGAGAAAAAGGGACCCTCATTCACTGCTGGTGGGAATGTAGACTGGTACAGCAACCATGGAAAATAGTCCAGCAGTTTCTAAAATAAATAGGAATGGAGTCACCATATGACTCAGCAATTCCCCTCCTGGGTAACTACCTGAAAAACTTGAAAACATGTATTCAGAGAGATATATGCACCCCTATGTTCATTGTAACATTATTCATGGTGGCCAAGACATGGAGACAACTAAAGTGTCCTTTGATAGAGGACTGGATAAAGAAGATGTCATACATATTATATACAATGGAATACTACTTAGCCATAAGAAAAAAAGAAATATTGCCATTTCATGGATGGATCCTGAGAATATTATACTAAGTGAAATAACTCAGACAGAAAAGTTAAGAACTATATGGTTTCAGTCACGTGGGATATAAAACTGAAAGCAACACATGAACAAACAAGAAAAACAAACAAAAACTCATAGACACAGACAATAGTATTGTAATTACCAGAAGGAACCAGTGAATGGAGTGGGTTGAAGAAATGGTGACAGATTTGATTTTGGATGGTGGGCACACAATGCAGTATACAGATGATGTATCATAGAACTGTACATTTGAAATCTATATAATCTATTAACCAATGTTGCCCCTATTAAGTTTTATTTAAATAATTAAAATATTATAAAATATCAAGAATAGGAAAATTGCATGATGTTATATTAGGAGAAAAAAATCATAATTAAATAATTTAATGGATTAAGCCATGCAAATATTTCTGTCCCTTTCAGACAGAAATGTCAGAAATATCAATGTCACAAAAGTTGGGCTTATATTCCGTGTACTCAAAGAACAGCAAGAAGGCAAGTGTGTCTTGGTTAAAGGAAGGGAGAGAATTTAGGAGATGAAATTATAGTTAGCCTGTCACCAGACTAAGTTAGATTTTCAAGGTCATTATAAAGATTTGGTCTTTTATTTAGAGAGATGAAATGCTCTTGGGGGATCTAAAGAGAGAAATGATAGGATCTTCTAAAATCTAAAGTATTTTTTTCCTGCTATATACAGTGAAAGGAGTCATTCCGAAGCTATTAACAATAATTCAATTGCAAAAGGTCGAAGCACAGCAACGGAAAGAGGCTGTTGCGAAAACTGCAAGAGATGATGAGAGTTTTGATCAAAGTAGAAGTGTCTGATAAGATTGTGACAGTCAGGTTTTGAATAAATATTGCATTTAATTGCTATGAACAGGAAATACCACTTTAAAAAAATACACAGTATTTTTGTTTATTTGAGGGTGCTTGTATTTTGTTTTGTTTTGTTTTGGTGTTTTGCACAACAGGAGACTGAAATTGCATTCACTGAGATGTAAGTTGAAAGAGCAGTAAAGTTTAAGATATGAGGATACTGAAAATAAATGTGGATGCTAATTTTAAGATGACTACTGGACTCTCCAGTGAAAGTATTATATCAAGTAAACCATGTGATATACATGTCTTGCTAGAGAATTAAATTTAGCACAGTTAGCATATAGATAATACAGGGTTCAGCGCAAATAGTGCCCCCTTTTTATTATAAAATATTTTATTACAAAATCATAAGCATGTAATTCTGTAACATAAGTATATTATACTCAAGCATACCATATGACATTTTAGGTGAAATATTCAAATTAAAACTATAAATTATTACACCCTACCAACCATATTCAAGCAGGTGTTACTTCTGCTGGACCTTGTATGTAAAGCCCTGAGATCACTTTAAAGTAAGTATAGATGGTAAAGAATAGAGGTTGCAAAACTGAAACCTAGATTCCTGAAAAAATTAGAAGTCAAAGACAAGAAGAAGAGGGGAGCCAGCAACGGAAGCTGAAGTGGTGTTTGTGGTGAGGTAAAGTGAACTGAGAGTGGTGTCCCAGCAGTCAATGCTGCCACTATAAAGACAGTAAATAACAGCTATGAATAGAAATGTTAATGTATCAGGGGCCTAAGTGTTACGGAAAAATGAAACGACCAGACACTGAGGGGTTAGGAGCACGATCTTTATTTACGTGCACGGGCCCAGAGGAGACAAACTCCAAATTCTGAGCCCAGAACAATAGCCCCGTATTCCTTTTATGCTGGGCTAAGTGGGGTAAGGGTCTTGGGAGGAGTGGTATAGATTTGGTGCAAAAGGGCTTACAGAGGTGGGAGAGAAGTATTTACATTATAAGTCAGGGCAATTAGCATTTCATCTTTGGTATCAGCCTTGATTCCCTCTACATAAGGATCAAGCAAAAAAGAGAAAGAACTCATGGGCATGGACAACAATGTGGTGATTGCGGGGACGAGTGATGTGGATTGAGGTAGAAGAGGGTATACAGGGGATAAATGGTAATAGAAAAAAATACAATGAAATAAGCATTTTAAAGTCCAAAAAAATAATATAATAGCTAAATAAAATTAAATTAAATGAATCATTCAGCAAAATTTTTTTGCTTTGTATAAATCTTGCTAAAATATTTTTAAACATAAAACATTATTGAGGCTCAACCTATTGCCCATTCTATTCAGGTTAGGATTTACAAAAATTTAACTTGATTTGTGTAAAAAGAATCAGAATATTCCAAAACAAAATTGATTGTGTGACCTAAGTAAAAATAAGAGGGATATATTTCTGAAATTAAATATGCAAACAATCTAACAAATACCACAGCAGACCGGGAGCTTGAATGTCACCAGGTTTCCCTCTGAGTTTTATGCTTTCTTCCACAGGTACACTTCATTCCCTCTCACTGCACGCTGATTCCTCAGAAGGGAAGACAGTTGGCTACTCACACATCTCAAGTGCCTTATAATATCTGCCACCACAAAGCCTGAATATTTCAAAAACTCTGAGGGAAAAATCTCTGCTTGGCTTGAACCTACTCTTGAACTTGTTAACTCTGGACAGAGTTGTAGTCCGGTAAAAACATAGGAGTTCCCAACAAAAACAAATGGAGGAGGCGAAGAAACTGTAAGTTTCCTAAAGAAAATTAAAATGTGATTGCCTCACACTCAGAAAAGATAGTAAGTGACAAGGCAGGGAGGAAAACGGGTTCCACTAAACTATGAACTCTATTTCATATATGTTCCAGCCTCGTGAATAAACAAACTTCTCTTTTTCATATGTTGTTTTATCTGATTAATTTTTGATAAGTGTCAGTGAGTCAAAAATGTTAACGATGAAGTCAGTATAAATCATTAATTGACTACATGAAATTATGATTTAAATTGATTGAAGTCAGACTTCTCAGAGTCATAATTAGTTGATCTCTTCAATTTTAGTGCATTTTTAATTCAAGTTACTGACTAAAATCAGAGGAGAGTTATTTGATTTCCACTATTACTAGAATTAGTCTTTTGAGGTTCTCTTTTAAGACCTACAATGTACATACAATTCCTCAGCAACGTGCCTTTTCTAGAAGATTCCAGAGAGAAGACTATTTGGATCCTAAAATTTTGGCAGCATTATGATGAAGAAATGTTGATATCAAGCTGGTTTTATGTTTTAGAGTAGCGTTCTATTAAAATGCAAAACATGCTCCCTCCAAACACATAGATATCATGTTCAAATTTTTACTGATTTTTAGAGAGAGAAAAAGAGATCAATTTTTTGTGCTATTTATTTATTCATTCACTGGTTGATTCTTGTATGTCCCCTGACTGGAGATCAAACCACATCCTTGGCATATTGGGATGATGCACTAACCAACTGAACAACGCAATTGAGGCCCATGTATATTTAATTTTAAGGAAAAATTATCTCACATAACACTCAATTATATAGTGAAGTACAGATTTATTCATATCTTGCAAATTATGATAATGCAAACAATTAAAATCTATATTCCTGAGATTTTATGAAATATTATGTCAATCTTCAAAACAACAGCTCGTTTATTCTTTAGGACAATACCATGTTTCCATTCACTTGCCATATCTTGGTTCTGTTTTCATTGTTTGTTTGATTTTTTCTATGGTTTAGTTTGTATTATTCCAGTTCAATCTCGTATTTCACTTTGGGTACTTAAAGCATGATCTACAATGACTTTACATCATTTTTCAAGAGTTAGTAAACTCAGATTATTGTACTTAAATCATACATTAAATATCATGTACATTCTTATCCAGGCACACTTATTTACTCTTAACAAAATAAAATTTTAAAATGAATTGAATACTTTTCACAAATCTAAAATTTGAAATTTGAACAGTTTAGAAGTCCATCCATCGATAGCTCACCATCATCAGAAACACGTACTGAACCGGTTGATTTCCAGGGACTCTTCTTGCCTGTGTTTCTGGTAACAAAGCATATATAGTTTTTCCCAGTATTTTCAATTATATTTCTTTTTTTGGGGTGGGGGGATTTATATGGATTTTATGTCAATCAAGAATAAAAATAGGAAAGTAACTGTGTGCATATATCATAAACACCTCTCATTTTCTTTAAGCTTCTATATCACAACTTGAGGCATTCAGTTAAAAAAAATTAAAAACCTAAAACAAATAAGCAAATGAAAACCCAAGACTTTTTATTTTCAAACTTTCAAGTCTTCAGGAGAAAAGGAGAAATAGTTAACATGGTATTGCTTGGTAATAGTTTAGTTCTGTTCACAAACTAGAACAGGAATGATATTTATTATTATGTTCATATAATTTATTATTAAAAATCATCTATAGATATGCATCTCATTAGTCAAGTACATAGAAATTGTTAATAAACATAGGTTTATTGCTGATAACTTATGTAGAAGAATCATTTTAATTTTTCACTGTGTACAATTAAGGTAGTGATTTTTCCATTAGTGTAATAAAGTGAATATTTTACAGGCACCAGGAGGAAAAAAAACAATGAATACTATACAGAAATATGATTTATTGTCTATATAAAAGTACATGCAATTCTTGGGAAAGAAATAACCTTTCTGACTCTGACAACATTCAAGATATAAGCTCTCTAAAATAGACTATTTTTTTTCTTTACTAATGTTTTATTTGATGCCATAACTGCAAATATGCATTCAGTGCTCTATCCCTGGTATTCAACCTACCAAGGCTCCTCTCTCTTCTCAATTACAGAGATGACATTTTCTCTCTGTAGAGATTCAGCCATGGGCTGCTACTTCTACGGAAAGATTTTTTTCAAAGTACAGCTCATTCACTTCACCTCTAACTATATTTTGCACTGTTACAAATTCTGGAAAACAGGAAAGCAGCACAGCACATTTAAAAGATCACTAGGAAAACAGTAAGCCAGTGGTTTATCATACTTTTCACTAATAATCTTTGTGACTTTATATAAACCACTTAATCTGAGTTTCATATTTCTAAATTATAAAATAATGAATTAAAGCAAAATGTCTACTATCTCTCTTACACTTTAATATTTTGTGATTTCTAGCTTGTAAATATGTTGATTTATTAAATAAAACTTTTCTGGTATTCTCGATACATAGGAAAAACAGATTTTAATAAAGTTTTCTTCAGAGGCTTTGAACAAAATTGCTCCTTCAATTGATGTTTCTCTTGCTAATTATTTTGTGTACTAAAATGAAAAATATATTAGCCTAATGTTCTCTTTGTTAACTTTTCCCTTGTTTATGAATCGATGTGGCATAAGAATATATGTGGTAAGCATGACTACTTAAGGACCCATGCAAAGTGACTGATTTTTCTGGATTTGGTGTTTTACACTACATAATTTCCCCAGAGAATGATGGGATCTCCTTTTCATTTTTTGTTGTAGTGACCTGGGTACAGAATCATAGATTAATTAATATTGGAGCATGCCATGTTGTTATAAAAGGAGCATTAAGCCTGTCACACAGTTTCTGATTATGAGAAATGAGCCAATGTGACATGAGAATATATATCGACTGATTTGACTTTATGGTCGTGGATGCTGAAAACTGTATGTCTCTCAATGTAAAACAAAACAAAAAATGAACAAACAAAATAACCCACTCACTACACATTTCTTCTTCTATTTTCCTTCAGATAGATACTTACGCCCTGGGCAGGCATAATCTTGACTAGAAGCCTGTTCAGAGGACACAGTCTAGCGGACTAGACACACTCAAATGAAATGACAATGAGACACTCAATCATCCTATGCGGGATGCTCTTGATTAATCCACTCCTTTCCCTGCTTGAGCACACGCTTCTGAAGGTGACATGGACCACAGAGCATGTAAGATCACAAAACCTATTCCAGAAAAAAGGTAGACCTGCATTAGTACAGATATTTTCATCAGCAACACCAAAGAGGGAGGATTATTCTCAAGCTTTAAAAGTTGCTCCATATTTCTCAAATTTTCAGGAAAGGGTTATATCATAAAACAAAGCATTTTTAGACCAATAGTTCTGAATTGAGGTCATCACTTACAAATCACATCTCAGACAATTTAATTAATGATTTAAATTCCTGAGCCTAGAGATGCTTTTTCAATGAGTCTTTGTGAATAGCAGTAACCTGTCTTTCAATCAATGTCAGTAAGTGATGTTGTTGCAAATATGTGAACAAGAGCTTAAGAACAAGGCCTTAGACAAATTCACCATATATGGGCTATCACACCTGTACTTTTTATAGACAATTCATAATTATATATTTTGTAAATAGTTATGTACAAACTTGTTCAGTAATGTTACCAATAAAGTTGTACCATTTATTTCCACTTAATCAGTGCTTCATAGGATAACAATGTATCCTGATGGTGCCTACCAAGGGTGTAAGAATCAAATATATTACCTAGATATTTAATTTTAAGTTAAATAATGAACTAGTTTTTTGTGTGTGGTTGAATTTATAAGTGGGTAAATTATAATGGCATGTTTTTCATCTCTGGTAGCTAAGGAACCAGTCTTCTTTCCTGTAATTATATGTAACACCCTCTTACATCTAATATTTTGGGACTCACTTTTTCTGTGGCCCTCCTTTCTGTTAAAACACTCTTATAGGCCAAATGTTCGTGTTTCCCTAAAATGCTATGTTGAAGCCCTAATCCTCACTGTGGCCTTTTTTGGCACTGGATCCTCCAAGGAAGTTATAAAGGTTAAAGAATGTTATAAGAGGGGGTCCCTGAACCAACAGGATTCATCCCCCCCATTCTCTCCATGTGCACGAATAAGACATGATGGGAACGCAGAGAGATGGTTGCTTCCTGTAAGTAAAGAGAAGAAGCCTTACAATGAAACCCCATTGCTGGCAACCTCATCTTGGACTTCCCAGCTTCCAGAACTGTAAGAAATAAAGTTCTGTTGTTTTACTGTTTGTTTTTGTTTTTGTTTTTGAGATTCAGTTGTTGATAGTTATGAGTTTGTCATCATTTTAATGTTCATAATTTTCATCTTCTTTTTCTTGAATAAACCCCTCTAACATTTCATATAAGGGCTTGGTTATGATGAATTCCTTTAGTTTTACTTTGTCTGGGAAGCACATTATCTGTCCTTTATTTCTAAGTGATAGCTTTGCTGGTTAGAGTAATTATAGATCTGGACATCATCTGCCGGGTTATCAGCAGGGAGAGGGAAGAGGGAGAGTAGAGGAAAAGGTACAGGGATTAAGAAGCATAAATGGCAGGTACAAAATAGACAGGGGGAGGTTAAGAATAGTACAGGAAATGGAGAATCCAAAGAACTAATATGCATAACCCGTGGATATGTACTAAGGGGAGAAATGGTGGAGGGAAGAGGGGTACCAGGCAGAGGGTGGCAAAGAAGGAAAATTGGGACAACTAATAGCATAATTAATAAAATATACTTTGAAACACTCCTGTTGTTTAAACCACCCAGTCTGTGGCATTTTGCTATGGAATCACTAGCAAACGAGGATGGATTTTGGTGCTGAGAAGTTGGATGCTTCTATAATAAGTGGCTAAAACTGTGTAAGCAACTTTGGAACTAGGTAACTGGGAGAGGTTGGAGGAGTTTTAAGGTGCAAGCTAGAAACAGCCAGGATTGTTATGAAGAGACTGTTGGTAGATAAAATGGATATTAAGGACAAATCTGATAAAGGTTCGGAAAGAGAAAAGGAGAGCTGGAGAGAAAACTTCTGTTTTCTTAGAGAATATGTAAATAATTGTGAACAGAATGTTGGTAGATATATGGACATTAAAAGTCATTCCAGTGAGATCTTAGATGGGAACAAGAAGCATATTATTTGAAACAGGGGAAATTATTTTAAAATGGTAAAGGAATCGGCTGAACTGTTTTTCCAGTGTTTTGTGGAATATAGAACTTTTGAATAAGAAAATGTGATATTTGGGGGGAAGACATTTCTAAGCAAAATGCTGATGGTGCTTCCCAGATCCTCCTGACTACTTACATTAAAATGGGAAAGTAAAAATGAATTGAATAAGGGATTGTTAAACAAAAAGAAACTTGGACTTAAAGATTTGGAAAATTCTTAGCCTGTCCAAGTTTCAAAAAATAAGAATGGATGTTTTGAAGAGAACACCAACGATGTGGCTGGACTATCACTAGATAAAGCGATTATGAACTTATATGAGCAAACACACTGTTAGTTTAAACTTATGGGGGTGGAGACTGTGTAAGATGAAGGAAGGCTGTCATATTTCTTGGCTTCTGCATGCCAGAACCATGGAGTTATTTAGCTGAAAGCACACATTATTCTTCAAGAAAAGGGAACAATGACCCTGAAGATGATTCTGAGTATATTAGGGACACTAATTCAGTTTTATCCAACCAGTCCCCTTCTACCTAGGTAGAATTGCAGCTCCAATGGGCTCAGAAAGCAGGGCATTGAACCAGGGTAGATTATTCTCAAGCCTTAAGATCTGGTGGAATTTGTCTTGCTAGGTGTTGGGCTTGCTTGGGACTTGTCACCCCTCTAAACCAGGATCTCCCTTTTGTAAAAGGAGTGTATATCTTACACCTGTCTTACTTTGTATTTGGGAAGCACATAAGTTGTCTGGTTTCACAAATTTGCAGGTGAAGATGACTTTTCCCTCAGGATGACTCCTAGCTCTAGTCTCACCCACATCTAATTTAGATGATCTTTAGCTCAGGTTTTTGACTTTAGACTTAGAGTTAATGGAACGAATTAAGAATTGTTGGTCTGTTGAAATGGAATAGATGTGTTTTGTACACTGAAGGGCATGGAGTCTGTGACTAAGTAGTTATGTCCCTACCCAAAATTCTTACAGTGAAGCCCTAACTCCCACTGTACTGTATGTATTTGGATATGGGATTCTCTGAGGAAGCAAATAAGGTTAAATGGTGTCATAAGGAAGGGGGCAGGTCTTGATCTCATAGGATTATTTTAATTTTTTTCTCTTTAAAATAGATTTTATTTACTTATTTTAGAGAGAAGGAAGGGAGGGGGAAAAGAGGATGAGAACCGTCAATGTGTGACAGAAACATTCATCACTTGGTTCCCCTTTGCATCTTGACCAGGGACCGAAACTGCAGCCCAAGCACGTGCCCCAACCAGAATCCTTTGCTTTTCCAGCAGACCCCCAACAAACTGAGCCACACCAGTTACGGCTGTTTATTTAATTTTCAATAAGCTTAAATCCTTGAGGGGTACAGCATTACATGGATTCTCTGTCCAACGGTCTTAGTAGAAAGGTGGCTTCAGAATTTAGCACAAACCATGCCACTGTTTCCATGAACGTGAGTTGCCTTCCCCAGATGACTCTGGCTTGTTCAATTTACCACCAGGAGTCACTGTGTTGTTCTTTGCTTTGTATGCATGAGCACACCTTTTGCCTGGATAGAACTCAGTGTCATCTCGAGCATAAATACCTTCAGTTTTAAGAAGAACTGTGTGCTCCCTCTGGTTCTGGAGACCCCATGAATAACATGCAAAAAAAGCCTTGGACCACAGCCTTCCAGACATATTTGTCATGGTAGAAGTCTTATTCCCAGGAGGCCCCAAAGTTTAGCAGCAAGAATTCAACCGATAAGATTATTTTTCTTAAAAGAAGACACTCTAGAGAACATTCTCTTTTTCTTTGTGTACACACACAAAGAAGAGGTCATGTGAGTACAAAGAGAGAGGTGACTACTACCTACGAATCAGGAAAAGAGGCTAAATTAGAAAATCAATTTATTTGTATCTAATTTAAACTTACTCAGTTTCACATTGCTTCAGGGTAAAATGTTTACAATGTATAAATCTGCATTTATTATTTAATCTTTATTGTATTTTTTCCATTATCATTTAGTCACCTTATACCCCACTCTCCCCTGCAACCATCACACTATTGTCCATGCCCATGAGTCTTTTTTCTTTTTGCTCAATCCTTCCACTCCCTAATTCCTACCCCCACTAGCTGTTATCCTGCTTTCTTTCTATGAGTCTGTCTCTATTTTATTAGTTCAATTTGTTCATTAGATTCCACATATGAGTGAGATCATATGGTATTTGTCTTTCTCTGACTGGCTTATTTCACTTAGCACACTGTTCTCTAGGTCCATCCATACTGTTGCAAAGGGTAAATTTTTTTCTTTTTTATGGCCAAATAGAATTCCATTGTGTAAATACCCCATAGTTGTTTTATCCATTCATCTATCGATGGACATTTAACCTACTTCCATATCTTGGTGATTGTAAGTATTGCTGCAATGAACATTAGGGTGCTTATGTTCTTTTGAATTAGCATTTTGGGTTCTTTGGATATATTCTCAGAAGTGGAATCTCTGGGTCAAAAGGAAGATCCATTTTTAATTATTTGAGATATCTCCATACTGTGTTCCACAGGGGCTGCACCAGTTTGCATTCTAGAACAAATATTTCAAAAATTTATATGGAACCACAAAAGGTCCCACCTAGTTACAACAATCCTGAGAAAGATGAACAAAGTTGAAGGAATCACAGTATCTAATATCAAACTATACTACAAGGCCATAATAATACAAACAACCTGGTACTGGCATAAAAACAGACACATAGATCAATGAAACAGAATAGAGAGCCCAGAAATAAACACATACCTTTATAGTCAATTAATATTCAAGAGAGGAAGCAAGCACATACAATGGGCTAAAGATAGTTTATTCAATAAATTGTGTTGAGAAAATTGGACAGGCACTTGCAGAAAAATGAAACTAAACCACCTTTTTACTCTACACACAAGAATAAATTCAAAATGGATCAAAGACTTAAATGTTAGACTAAAACCATAAAAGTCATTGAAGAAGACATAGGCAACAAAATCTTGAGCATTGCTCATAGCAATATTTTATCAGATATATCTCCCCAGGCAAGGTAAAGAAAAGAAAAAAAAATAAACAAATGGGGCTACATCAAACTGAAAAGTTTTTGCACAGCAAAGGAAATCATCAACAAAAGAAAAAGACAATCCACAGAGTGAGAGAACATGTTTGCCCATACATCTGAAAGGGTTAATATCCAAAATTTATAAACTACTTACAAAATCCAATACCAAAAAACAAACAACCCAATTAAAAAATGAGCAAAAGACCTGAATAGGCACCTCTCCGAAGAGGACACACAGATGGTCAATAGACATATGAAAAGATGTTCAATGCTCAATGTCACTAATCACCAGAGAAATGCAAATCAAAACCACAATGATATACCATCCCACGACTGTCAGGTGTGATGATATTGGCTATCATCAATAAATCAACTAACAACAGGTGCTGTTGAGGATGTGGAGAAAGGGGAACTCTTTTCCATTTTTCTGAAATAAAAATATCACAAATGTTAAGCTATCCATCTGAAGATAAGATTTCACAATTTCATATGTATACTAATATTAGCTTTCTTTTGGGTAATCCCAAGGAAAAGCTAACCTGTTTTCTAAATATGGCATCATGAATAGAAACACACTTCCCATTTTTTATGCATTTTTACAAAATTTATAAATACAGGATCTCTCAGAAGCAAGTCCTGCTCAAGTGTGTTTGGTTGGGTAATAATGTGGGTGTAATAATTTATAATTTTAATTTGAACATTTCACCTAAAATGTCATATGATGAGCTTGAGTGTGATATTGTTATGTTATAGAATTACATGCTTATGATTTATAATAAAAGATTTTGTAATAAAAAGGGGGCATTATTTGTGCCAGACCCTGTGTTTTCCCTCAAGTAAACAAAACATATACATAAATGTTTTAGGTTATTTCCAAATATCCATCAAAAAGAGTCAATAAAATTATTCTATACAGAAATCTAGCTAGTGATCTATATTTTACACCAACTGTAAAATCCATCTTTCATGTATATTGGGATTTAAAACCTGATTTCTGGTATTTGAATAAAAATATTTATTGACTTAAATGAGCTGAAATTTTAGTTACAAAAACTGTTTAATAAGCTATTCTTAATAAAATTGCATATAACAAATAAATGTCAGTACATACTGAGTACAAACAATAAGAAATCATTATAAAACTGAGTTAAAATAATTATTTTATTGGGAATTATGCAATGTAAAAACCCAATGACATAATATTACATACCTAGTGTTCCAAAGTAAGATAGTAGTTTTATTATACATATGCTGCAAAATCAAGAGGGTTATACAAACTTTATCTATTCTTCCTCTCTACAAAATACTTTATCCAAAATATGCTTGAACATCCAAATATGCAATTTTTGATGACTTTTAGACATTTTTATTATAATGGGTTTATTTTTATTGTTATTATATTATTGTTGTCCCAATTTTTCCCCCTTTACCCTCCTCTGCCCATCCCATGTCCTGCTCCACAGTCAATCCCCACACCATTGTCTATGTCCATGGTTCGTTCATACATGTTCTTTGTCTAGTCCCTACCCTTTCTTTTCACCATTATCCCCTTCCCTCTGCCCTCTGGTCAGTTTTAGTCTGTTCCATGTTTCCATGTCTGTGCTTCTATTTTGTTCATTAGTTTATTTTGTTCATTGAAGTGCCCATCAGTAAATGAGTGGATAAAAAAAACAAAAAACAAAAAACAAACAACTGGTACCTTTACATAATGGAATACTATGTAGCAGAAAGAAAGAACAAACTTCTGCCTTTTACAACAGTATGGGTAGAACTGGAGAATATTATGCTAAGTGAAATAAGCCAATCAATGAAAGACAAATACTGTATGTTCTCACCTGTTATAATGGTTTTGACAGAATGTGAATGTAATTGAACTATAAATTACTTTGTCAACATGTCTATCTATGCTCCTGACAAATCTCTTATTTACCAAGCACTCAGATATCCATTAGCAAATACAAAATGTTTCTTCCCTTTTTCATATTGTAGAAATTAAAGAATATATTTTCTAGCCCATCAAATCATATTTTTAAATATGCTAGATATTGTAGTTATTTAGATATTTTGATTAATTATGTATGAAATGTCCATAAGCCACCTGATTTCATTCCTTCACTGCTTCGAGTTGATTACTTTATCATCTGCAACAATGAATGTCTCACATTCCCCCTGTTGATGTTAGTATGGGCTTATCTAATTTGCATTGGATTATGATCCACTAAGTTTGCTCCATCTGTCTCTTCTAAATTTCTAATTGCACACAATGCTGATTATGTGCTGCATCCAATCCATTCTTAAAATTTTTAAAACACTGAATTCAGAAGAAACTCCATTTTTATTTTCAACCAAATCATTATTTCACTTTTGATAATTTTGCTTGGGCTATTTCTATACATATAGAGAAAAGAGATAAGCTAAAGGATGTAAAGATGTATAGGCATCTTTATGATTCAGAGATTTACTATTTACTCTTCCAAGTCCACAAGTATGATTTCCAGTGCCCTGGCTTGGAAACACATATAATCTATATATGTTATATTTAGGATATTATAGAATAATACCATATCATTCTAGTTTTTGGAAGTGTAAACTAGTATCATGATTAGAGTCTGGTTAGAGTAATTGTCTGCCATCAGTGAGACTATTGACTGAATGACGTCATCTCATAACTGGTTTTTGCCCGGGTGTTTCTCTCATGCTCTTCATACACTGTGTGCATTCATTTCCTTAGTGTGTTCTTTTTAAAATAATATACTGCTTGATTCTTGACTCCTAATTCTTGAATACTTCTCAAGGTTTTGGAAGAGTTTGCAGACAGTATAAAACTTACTTTTCTTATAACAGTTTTCTAGCTCTGCCATGGCTATTTTGTTAAAATATTTGATTTTTTTACTCAATCAACTTTCCTTCTTATTTGAGACCTCATATTCACTAAGTTGAATTACAGTATTCAGATAGTGGTATGTTTCCATCATTGTTCTAGAGGATGTCTGACTTTCATTTGTATTTTATGTCATTGTTCATTTATCTTTTATTTATAATCTCATTATTTTATGTCAGGAATCACTTTTTTATTTGTTTAACATTAAATTTCTTTAGAATTTATAGTTTATGTCAATATTGATACATTTATCTAGTTGCTTTCTTATAACTGTTACATAGTTTTCACAATTTATATGTTATACATTTTATTTATTCAGTTTTTCATTTAATCTTCACTTGCAGATATATTTATTGATTTTAGAGAGAGAGGAAGGGAGAAGGAGAGAAAAAGAGGAAAAAAAGACCACATCACTGTGAGAGAGAAACATCATTCAGTTGCCTCCCATACATGCCCCCACAGGGGAGATCAAACCTGCAACCTAGCTCCATGCCCTGATAGGGGATCGAACTTGCAGCTTTTTCATGTATAGGACAATGCTGCAACCCACTTAGGCACTGGGCCACAGCTATTAAGGTTTTTTAACTGATGAGCATTCAGGTGGGTTTCTTTACTTTGGTATGACCAATTTTGCAACCGTGAACTTCCTCATATAGCTGTCCTTCAATATCTGCAGGTGATTGATTCCAGGATATCCTCTGGTTATCAAAATCTGCAGATACATTACAGGAAATTGTATGCATATAACCTAAACACTTCTTTACATGTACTTTAAAACACCTCTAGATTATGTATAATAACAAATACAACATAAATGCTACATAAATAGTTGTGATACTGCATTGTTTATAAAATAGTGACATAATTAAAGTCTATACATATTTAGTACAACTACAACCAATTTAGGCCTTGCTTCATAGTACAGATCAGCAACAACGTCACATTTTCTTTAATATTTTAAATCTGCACTTGGTTAAATTGGTAGATGAGGGATCCATGGATATGGAGGGCTGGCTGTGCATACATACCTTCTTGAACATTTGTACTCAAGTTTCTCTGGGTATAAATTTAGAAGAATTGCTGAGTGATTCATTGTGAACACAATAAACCTGATAAAACACATCTATTTTTCCAACACAAAATTCTCACCAATATTACGTGAAGTATAAGGTTCCCTTCATTATCGTCCTCTATTTAATGTTATTTTTCCATGTGGTGAACAAAATAGTAACTTTTATATTGCTCTCCTTTGTTATGAACTTTAATCATTTTTACCTACAGCAAATACAAATGTATAAATAATTCAGGAATGTTTTTCCATAACTTACAAAGATCGTCCTATTTGGGGTTCATTTTCAGCATTCACATATAAGTTTTTAAATGTTAAGTAGGACAACCGAATGCAGCAGATTTCTTATTTATCTGATATTATATACTAAAAAAATCACTCATTTGAGTCTGGCAATGGGGAGCATACCAAAAAAAAAGAAACATTTTGTAACTATCCAAATAAGAAATTAGTATTTTTTCTCAAAAAAATTATTAGTTGAGTTCTTATTCAGAACGCAGCTCTGAAATAGTGATTATTTATTTATTTCAAGGACTTTATAGCAGTAAATTCTTTCATGAACACTGAAAAGCAACAATCTCATGTTTCCTGGACATTGAAATACTCATTCTTTTTGTGCAGCCTTGGAGGCTGGGACAAACAGTACTAATCTGACATTTCTTGTGCAAAGTGTCTCTTAATCCCTTTTGGATTCTATAATTAATTAAAACATCATCACTTGATTCACACTGCATAATGTCAAATTCTTTTAAAACTGAAGTCTTTTTTCTTACACTAAAACATCAGATTAAAGTGACCAAATAAATGTACCATATACCTAAATCAAGAACACAGCATCATTCTTCACACAAAGTGCAAGCAAACAGTTTTATTCCTGTTGTGGAGTTTAACTTTCTGCAAAAGTAATTAGGTCTATAATTAAAAAGCTATTTGGAATGATTAAAGCCCTGTTATCTTGTGGCATTTAAAGACAAACGCAAATGTCAGAAAGGATGAATTCATTAAAATTTCTATTTAAGAGAAAAATTGTAGATGGAGTGTGTTATTTATTAAAACGTTACAATTTCAGGGAAGGTTCAATCTGCTAAGAAGGTAGAAGATATTTTTCTGTGGCATTGAATACAGCAATCTGCTGCTACTCACAAATATTTGTTTTGAGGGTTATTCTACATTCTACACTAACAACACAGAATGTAACAGTATTAATTAAAATGTGTCATCCTTCCAAGGGACTTTGCCTTTCATAAATAAATTTGGAATTATTAAACATATCTAGTTCTGAGTTAGCCATGCATATGAGTTTTGTACCCTACCTGACAAGCTATGGTATGTTATCAATCTAGATTTTCAAGCTGTGAATTCAAAGACTAATTACTCTGAATGCAATGATCAAGTGTCACATTTCTTCTTGCCACCAAACATCAATAAAATTCAGGCAAGAGAACTCAGAGTGGAGGGTAGTTGTGCTATATGTTATTTAATGATCATTTTTCAAGTGAATGTGGAACAGTCTATCGATGGTCCCTAGTCATGTGTTTTGCATTCTTTTAAAGGAAACACATTTTTCATGAGCAGGTACTATTAACTTCTGTTGGTAGAAGTTATTGAATAGTATGTTATGTGACTAATTTTTAATGTCCCAAGAGGTTTTTTCCTGTACAAAAATAATATAACTTTGCAAAGGTATACAAAAATACACTATATGTGTATGTGTGTATACATGTATATACACATACATATCTACACATGTATATATACACATATGTGTATGTGTATATGTATATGTATATGTATAGAAAGACAGAGAGAGAGACTGTTTCCAATATTAATACCCAACAGCAGCTTATGAAACAGAGCTATAAAGCAGCTTATAAAAGAATATAGAATATTCAGGTGAGGCAGTAGTAACCTTTTTCCCACCCACTCTCCAAAGATAGTTCCAGAAGTCAGTGAGCTTCTGAAAACCATGCTCCAAAAGGGAAAGAGGCTTTTCAAACTTCTCCTGGGGTTATCATACATTTTCTGCATCTTTAACATTTCTCTTCTCAACACATCATTGAAAATACAAGAATGTAGATACATAAAAATGATTTAAAATAATAAATTTAGAGATTATATAGAATAAAGATTAAAACACACAATGGTTGGCTGGAAAGGAGAGGTGTTTTAGTTATGTAGTAATTACTGGTTTTTTTACAAAGCCAAGAAAATTAGACACTCATTTAGTGGAACATCAGTCTTTAATTTTAGAATAAGAGTCCTTCATCTATTTTGATATATGGTATCTATGATCTCATAGCATCAGTTCCCATTATTTAAAAAGGCATCATAGCCTAGCCATGGAAACAACATAGGACATAGGTTACCAAGGTTCTGACTTCTCAGGATGTTGTTTGTTTGTTTGTTTGCTTGCTTGTTTGAAGTGCATAGAAGGGAATGATCGTCTCTTGAAATGATCCAGTCTTAGGACCAGTCATTTTAAGTGGTGTGAACACAGAGAACTCTATACAAGAGGACTTCAGACACTTGGTTTTAATGAGACTTTGTATTTCTAATTCATTATTGATCCCTTTACTGGAGTAAAGAAAGGACCCTTGGATGGATGGCACAAAACTGACAAGGAGCCTATCCTCAGAGTAGGAATCAAGGGATACAATTAAGAAATCATTTTTCCTTTTGTTTATGTGATGTATCATGTTTATTGATTTGAGAATATTGTACCATCCTTGCATCCCTGGGATGAACCCCACTTGGTCATGGTGGATGATCTTTTTAATGTGTTGCTGGATGCAGTTAGCCAATGTTTTGTTGAGGATTTTAGCATCTGTGTTCATCAGCAGTACTGGCCTGTAGTTTTCTTTCTTTGTTGGGTCTTTATCTGGTTTTGGGATTAGGACAATGTTGGCTTCATAAAAAGAGTTTGGGAGTCTTCCTTCTTTTGGGATTTTTTGGAATAGTCTGAGAAGGACAGGGGTTAGCTCTTCCTTAAATGTTTTGTAGAATTCTCCTTGGAAACCAGTTGGTCATGGCCTTTTGTGTTCTGGGAGATTTTTGATTACTGCTTCGATTTCTCCAGCTGTTATCAGTCTGTTCAGGCTTTCTGCTTCTTATTCATTCAGTTTCAGAAGATTATATTTTTCCAGGCATTTGTCCATTTCACCCAGGTTTTCAAATTTCTTGACATTCAGTTCTTTGTAGTAATTTCTTATAATCCTTTGTATTTCTGTGGTATCAGTTGTGATCTCTCTTTCATTTCTGATTTTATTTATTTGGATCCTCTCTCTTTTTTTTCTTGATTAGTCTGCTTAAAGGCTTGTCGATTTTGTTTATCTTTTCAAAGAACCAGCTCCTGGATGTACTGATCATTAAAATTGTTCTCTTAGTCTCTATGTTGTTTAATTCTGTTCTGATCTTGATTATTTCCTTCCTTCTATTGGCTCTGGGCTTTGTTTGTTGTTGGTCATCCAGTTCTTGCAGATGTTGTGTTAGGTGGGTTATTTGAAATGGTTTTATCTTTTCAGGTAGGTATGTATCGCTACGAACTTCCCTCTCAGAACTGCCTTTGGTGTGTCCCATAAGTTTTGGACAATTGTGTGTTCTTTTTCATTTGTTTCCAGAAAGTTTTTGATTTCTTGCATAATCTCATTATTAACCCATTCATTGTTTAATAACATGCTATTCGGTCTCCATGAGTGTGAATGTTTTTGAGTTTTTTCCTTGAGGTTGGTTTCTAGTTTTAGGCCCTTGTGGTCTGAGAAAGTGTTTCATATGATTTGAATTTTCTTGAATTCGTTGAGGCTTGTTTTGTGTCCTGTCATATGGTCTATCTTTGAAAATGTGCAAAAATAAACTCAAGGTGGATAAAAGGGTTAAACATAAATTGAGAAACTATAAAAGTCCTAGAGGAGAGCATACACATGAAAATCTCAGATATTCCACGCAACAATATTTTCACTGATATGTCCCCTAGAGCAAGGGACATAAAGGAAAGAATAAACAAATGGGACTTCATCAAATTAAAAAACTTCTGCACAGCTAAAGAAAACATCAGTAAAATGAAAAGGGAACCAACCGTATGGGAAAATATATTTGCCGATGATACATCAGACAAGGGTTTGATCTCCAAAATATATAAAGCACTCACATTACCCTACTCTAGGAAGACAAACAATCCAATTAAAAAATGGGCAAAGGACCTGAACAGACACTTCTTGAAGGAGGACATACAGAGGGCCCAGAGACATATGAAAGGATGCTCAGCATCACTAGCCATCAAAGAGATGCAAATTAAAACCGCAATGAGATACCATTTCACACCAGACAGAATGGCCATCATAAACAAATCAACAAACAAGAAGTGCTGTCGAGGTTGTGAAGAAAAGGAAACTCTAGTACACTGTTGGGAATGCAGACTGTTGCAGTCACTGTGGAAAACAATTTGGAATTTCCTCAAAAAGCTAAAAATGGAACTGCCTTTTGACCCGGTAATTCCACTGCTAGGATTATACCCTAATAATCTGGAAACAATAATTCAAAAGAACCTATGCACCCCGATGTGCGTAGCAGTACAATTTACATTAGCGAAGTGGATGCAACCTGAGTGTCCAACAGTAAATGAGTGGATCAATGTACTGTGGTACATTTACACAATAGAACACTGCACAGCAGAAAGAAAGAAGGAGTTCCTACCCTTCGCAACAGCATGGATGGATCTGGAGAGCATTATGCTAAGTGAAATAAACCAGGTGGTAAAAGACAAATACCATATGATCTCACCTACAAGTGGAACCTAATCAATAAAACAAACAAGCAAGTTAAATGTAACCGGAGACATTGAAGTGAAGAACAAACTGACAGTGAACAGAGGAGAGGGGGGAGGGAAAGACTGGGGGAAATGGGAAGGGAGGTCAAGGAACATATATGGGGGACTCATGGACAAAGTCAAAGGGGGTGGGGTCGAGGGTGGGGGAAGGCAGGAGTGGTGGGGGGAAAATGGACAGAACTGTATTTGAACAATAACTAAAAAAATGCTTTTAAAGAAATTATCTTACAAAACTAAAATATATGAAAAAGAATCATACAACTGGAAAATGACTAAAGAACAGACAGATTACAATGCATGGATCAGAATTTTCTTGCAGAAGATATTCAAGATAGAATATCAAATTTGAAAACCAAAAAAAACAGATTTTAGGAGATTATAAACATAATAATCAAGAAATAATACATGTCACTTTCATCATACTGTCCTTGTTTTACATCCAACTTTTAGTAACAAAGGAAATGCGCTGAGTGTTAAGAAATGTAAAAATAACTTTATCTGTGGCTCAGGCTTATTCAATATCAGAAAGTTTAGGCATGTATAAAGTCTGCACATATAACCTATTTATTGAATAATGGACACAGGTGATAAACCCCAATATTCAAGAAATATGTGAAGACCTTTAACAGTAGATTTCTTTTTTAAATATGCAACTTAAAAAATAGAGAATATAATCAGAACACAGTGACTATAAGGACCACGAGACTCATAACACACTTAACATCAGGGAAATTGTACTGGTACAAAACTATCTAAATATGAAGAATGCGAAAAGGCGTTTGTGAAGAGTTCGCATCTTTCTGAGCATCCTGTAAGTGATGAGGTGAAAAACTTTTCAAATGTGAGCTCTGTAGGTAATATGAAGGAAAATTTTATGAATGTTAGAGATTTCAAACAATTCTGTTATAAATCAAGACATTTTTCATCAATTTACCCCAGTGAAGAATCATGTAAATGAATGTTATGGTTTTTTAAAAAAAGCCTTTAGGTATCACTTTCAACTGCATGAGTGTAAAATAACATATGCTAATTAGCAACCTTAGGAATTGAAACACTGTGGACTTTCCTTTTTTTGTGGTAGGATCAAATAGCAAATGAAGAAAAGAAACAAAAGAAGAAATATTGCACAAATTATTATGAAAAGGTCTGTATTCAGGGGTCATATTTTATTTGATGAGAGAGCACTTTCATCAAATTTTAACATTTTTAAAATAAAATAATATATATGTCAGTGAATTTCACTTCATTTTTATATTTTATAAAAGTAAGATATCAGAGAATTTCACTTCATTTATAATATTCTTTAGTTCTATACAAAACTTGTAGGTTTACCTTACATTTATTTCACTATACAAAGGGGGACCTCCAAAAAAACTAGAATTATCTTCCAAAGGGTGGGTCCCTTGTAGTACACGCTTCCCCTGCTGGAAAAGCATTTAGAACCCCATCTGTATCAGTTACCAGCTGGTGGTATAGTGAGAGGTTGTGTTCAGCTTCAGTAAATTTTTTCTGAAGACTCTTTTAACACGTTTGTGAGTTTACCCATTTCATGATGGGTGATTTACAAGTGCACCTGCCTGCCCTGCACGGAGTGCTCAGCAGTATTTGACCAAACACAGGTTGACCTCTTTGCCCCACCTTCCCTATTCGCCCGATAACACCCTAAGTGACATTTTTTTGTTTCTCTGAATGAAAAAAGCCCTCAAAGTGAAACATTTTACTCAAGTGGAAGAGGTGAAACAAAAATAGAAGCACTAAAAGGCATCAAAATCAACAAATTCAAAAACTGTTCTAAGCAGTGGGAAAAAATGTCTCAATGGGTGTATTGCATCAAATGGAGAGTACTTTGAAGGTGACTTAAGTTTAAACATGTAAGAATAAATACACAATTTTTAATAAATAAATTTTGGTTTATTGGAGTCCCTCCTCATGCAAAGCAAATTGTGACTCTATGCTCACTAATTTCAGCAAAATTGTTATCATAGCACTTATTCAGTAGTTTCTTCATTTTCCTTTGTTTTATCTTCTCAATGTGTTCTATTCTTCCTTCTATTAGTATTTATTTCAGCATAATCTAAAATAAACATAACCTGTTTAATTAAACACCTGCATTTTTTTCTTTTACGCCATATATATTTGATATGTTTGTAAAACAATGGTCACTTAGGATTTATCCCAGGTATACATTACTGCTTCAATATTTGAAAATCAATTAGTATATTCTATTACCTGGAGAAGCTAAGAAAGATAGATTATGCTATCATATCAAAAACTGCATAAAAAGTATTTGGCAAAATCCACTAGTCATTCATGAGAAAAACTCTCAGTAAACTAGGAATAAAGGGGAACTTCCTCAACTTGATAAAGAATATCCATAAAATCCCACAACTAATGTCATACTTAATGACTAGAAACTTGACATTTTTCCACTAATATCAGGAACAAGGTAATTATGCCCTCTCTCACCACTTCTGTTCAACATTGTACTGAAACTTATAGCTGATGATATAAGAAAAGGGAGTAAGATGTATACAATTGATAAGGAAGATATAGAACTGTCTTTGTTCACAGATGACACAACTTCCTATGTGGAAAATCTGAAAGAATTAAAAAAAACCCTCCTGAAACTAATAAGGGATTA
The DNA here is from genome assembly GCA_004026545.1 of Mormoops blainvillei. Classification (NCBI taxonomy): domain Eukaryota; kingdom Metazoa; phylum Chordata; class Mammalia; order Chiroptera; family Mormoopidae; genus Mormoops; species Mormoops blainvillei. The sequence goes on from PVJD01003307.1 coordinate 124,971, forward strand.
CAACAAGGCTGCAGGAAATAAAGTTAAAACACAAAAATTAATAACTTTCCTATACACCAGCAATGAACAAGTAGATTTGAAATTAAAAACACAATACAATTTATATTAACACTCCCAAAGATTAAATACTTAGATATAAATCTAACAAAATATGTATAAGATATGTATGAGGATAACTGCACAACTTCAGTGAATGGAGAAATATTCAATATTCAAAACAGGGAGGCACAGTATGGGCAAAATGTCAATTCCTCTCATATTGAAAATAAACTCAATGCAATCTCAATTGAAACAGAAACATTTGCATACACATTATGTATAATATATTAACAAACTAATTCTAAAGCCTACGTGGAGAGGCAAAAGACAGAGTGGGCAATACAATGTTGAAGAAGGAGAAAATTGGAGGACTGGCTCTACTTGACTTAAATGACTTACCGTACATTATATTAATCAAAGTAGTGAACTATTGGTGAGAAAACAAACAAAAAGATCAGTGGCATAGAACAAAGAGCTCAGAAAAGACCTGCATAAATACAGCTAATTTATAACCTACAAAGGAGCATATAGTTGGAATTATACAGTGTATATTCCTTTCAGATTACCTTCTTTCAATTACTAATATGCATTTAAGATTCTTCTATGCCTTTTCATTGCTTGATAGCTCATTTTTGTGTGCTGAATAATAGTTCATGTGTGTATCAACCAGCATTTATTTATCTGTTCATATACTGAAAGACATCTCAGTTGCTTCCAAATTTTGGCAGTTATGAATAAAGCTTCTATAAATGTCTATGTTCAGAATTTTGGGTAGACATAATTTTTCAACTGCGTTGGGTGTATACCGTAGATCATGATTGTTGGATCATATAGTAATTGCATATTAGTTTTATAAGAAACTGCCTCCTCTGTCTTCCAAAATGGTTGTACCATTTTGGATTCCCACCAGCAATAAATGAGAGTTTCCTGCTTCTTTCAGCCTGGTCAAGATTTGGAGTTGTCAGTGTTTTGGATTTGGACCATGCTAGTAGGTGCGCAGTGGTATCTCATTATTGTTTTAATTTTTATTTCCCTGATGACATGATATGAAGCACCCTTTCACTTACCATTTTGCCTTCTGTATGTATTCTTTAGGTGTCTGTTAAGATCTTAGGCCAAACTTTAAAGTAAATTGTTTGTTTTATAATGGTTGTGTTTAAGAGTTATTTGTACATTTTGGATAACAGTCTTTTATACTTTTATATAAAAATATATATATATATTTTGAAAATATTTGCTTATGGCCTGTAGCTAGTCTTTTCACTCTTTTAACAGTGTCTTTCACAAAGCAGACATTATAATTTTAATGAAGTGTATCTTATCTACTTTTTCTTTCAGAGATCGTGGCTTTATTGCATGTAAAAGTCATCCCAATGGCCAAAGTATTCAGGTTTTCTCCTATTTGATCATTTAGGAAGTTTATAGTTTTGTATTTTACATTTAGGAATGTGATTCATTTTTATTTGATTTTTGTGCAGGGTATAACATCTATGTGTATTTTTGTTTGTTTGTTTTTTTAGCTTTTGAAGGTCCAGCTATTCCAGACCATTTTTTGAAAAGGCTACCTTATCCAGTTAACTTCATGCAAATATTTCAGTGTTTCCTCAGGAAAAAAAATTAATAAAATTATACAAGTTAAGAAAAAATAGAGGATGAACAAACCAGAAATAAGTATTTTTAAAAAGATATATAAATTAACCATTTTATAAATAAATGCTGCTATTATTAATGACTGAGAAGATATATGTTCTCTCTTTTGCTATACATTTCACTTCATATTTCAATTTTTTAAAATCAGTCTTTTGAGATATTACTTGCATACTAAAACCTTTAACAATTTTAAATACACAGATTAAAGAACTAAGATAATACAGTGTCACTACATGGATACTACTACAGACATGGTGTAAAACTTGTCCATCATCCTGAAAGTTCTCTCATATTTTTGTCACAGTCTGTCTCCCATCTCCATCCCTAACTCCAACGATCATAAACCTGGGTTCTGTTACTTTATCTCTATCTTTTCTAGATTGTGTATGAATGGAAGCATAAGTATTTCCAGTTACAGTACTAGCCAATGAATACCAATGGATCAGAGAACAATCTTGGGTCTTACAAAATAAATCAATGTGTGGTTCAAATAGCAGATATGAGACTAAGCAAAAAGAGACTGAAATATATAGAATGATTTGTTTAAAAGTTACATAAGAAAAATAGACCATCAAGAACCCTTAGGTGGCATAGGAATAACCAGAAGCCAGAATAAATGATATGAATGGCAGTGGAACAGCATAACTTACTCAGAAATTAAACGTGATGCTAACAGTAAATTCAAAAATACTTAATACTAACTGAGTACTTATTATTCCAGGCATCATAGTTAGTGTTAAGTAATCAATCTCTACAGAAACTTTATGGAGGAATTTTTTGTTATTTTCCTTGGATGAGGTAAAAAACTAAGATAGACATAAAATAACTAAAGTGGTAGAACCAAGACTGGAACTGAAATGGTCAAACACTGTTGAGAGGCTGAAATTCCAAGCCACAAAACAGTTCAGATGTTTTATGTCCAGTTTTAACTATTATTTTAACTATTGTTTAATAGTTAAACAGATCCAGAGTGGTTCAATGGATCACCTTGGTTAGGCCAGTAGTTTACATCAAAGCTCAATTGATATTATTACCTGAACTTCAGCCTAGATATTCATTATTATTATCATTATTATTAATATTACTACTATTAATGTTAATATTACAAGAAACATTTAATATTTAAAGATGTGTATATATGTAAATTTTACCTATATAAACATGTATATTTATTTATATGTTATTTGAACACATTGGTATATATGTTGAACAATTAATATATCCAATTCATTCAGCACATTATGATCAATTGTTGATGAGGTTTACAAGTGGATAAGTGGGGTGATATCTGAAAATTTTTATAGAATGCAAGCTCTGGTAGTAGGTGGAATTGACATTGTCACTATTCTATGAACAATAATTTTTTCATTAAAAATGAGATTAAGAAATTATTTATATAATGTCTAAGACTAAGAATTCTATTATTTTATTGGATAATAATCATCATAACATTAACCACACTCAAAGAATTATTAGATATCTTATTATATTAAAGTTTATTCTGAATATTTCTTAAGAGTTTAAGGATTTCAGAAATATAACACATTCCTACTGAGCTCTTTAAAAAAGCAAATTTATCATTTTTTAGGGATTTAAGGGGTAATGTTTATTGAAACCAAGACTATCTGAAAATAGAATTAATTTTTTACCTACTGTATTTCAGAACTATTTCCACAGTCTATTTAGTAAGAATAACTTTATGTATACTTTTCTCAACCTTTCTTATGATATCTGCTATATATGATGCTTAATCACTCAGCACATTCTATTTGGTTTATTACTTAGTGCATCTTTCAGTCTGCTTTAATAATATGGAAGCGATCAAAGGTAGAAATACTTTAGATGCTCTAGTTCTGCTAGCTAACCAAGACAAATCTAAATACTCTGGCTCAGTACAATCCCAATACCACAGTCCCTCAGCAACTGGTGTTTTTCATCGTTTTTTACATTCTTAATGTTCAAGGTAACCTAGGGTTTCTGTATGTCCTTGACTTTATAATGCCATGGACATTAAGGTTTTTTTTTTAAGTAACTGAGTTTCTATATCAAGTAACTTCTAAAACTGAATAATAAAATAATAGACCTCACCAAGGGTAGAATCATAATTAGAAAATGACTTGAGTAAACTTACATATCATTTTATTTTTATACAGTGGTGTGAATACAAATCAAGCCTTCATTTTTCTGAAAGAAAAAAATATCGAATTCTTTTCCAGCAGTCAATAAAATCAGGGAAATACAAATACCAGGTTACTGAAGTTATTTTCTACTATCATATAGTTATTATTTTCATTATATGATGCACACAACTGTTTATTAATTAATAATTTATTTGTATATGCTATGCAAATGAACTTTCTAAGATGTTATAAGAAATAAAATGTCTTTTCCCTGATCACATAGACCAGTAGATGGTACAGTATACTGTTTTCTGGTAATGGTAGTTCATAGGGAAAGTTGTTAGCTCACAATACGAAATTGCAGGATATATGTTGTCCTTTGTGTTTAGAGGGGAAGACTTCACACGGTTAGCAGAATGGGCCTGTGGGAGATCACTGTTGTGCCTTACAGTAACTCAAAATCTTTAAGACTTGGCATGAAATAACTTCTAAATGCACTGCAATTGTAAGCTAACATACTGAAACCCATGCCTTATTCAGGTAAAAATCAAAGGCAATTGTATGTTTAGAAAAGCATGAGACACTTACTATCTATTCAGGGTCAGCAACAAGAGAATATGTGCCTTTTCAGAAGATTTTATTTTGATAAAAGATAAAATATTATAGACAGTAACTCAGTTTAAAGAAAAATCCATAATTAAGGAATATTCTATTTGTTATTAAAATATAACTGATTATGATTGCTGGAAATGGTTTGTTTAGAGAAAGATCATTTGATGTTCTAGGTAGAATACTTTTTTTTTTTTGAAGATTGTGTGTCCATGATACCAATTCACTCTACTTTGTCTTTTGACCAAAATGCATCCATTAAAATGTAGGCATTTTAGAGTTTGAATTCTTTGGTTTCTAAAATCAGTATTATGAAAGACCAGAGTGTACTGGCAGACATCAGCTCACAGATGGAGTCCCGAAACAACTCCACTGAGGTCCCATAGGCTGTCACACAGAGATGCCTCTTTTCAGTTTGGTGCACCACTCAGTCATTTTTGGCCAGGGAAGCCTGATACATTTCTATGCTACAGTGAGGTTTATTTAACATGATATAAACAATGATAGCAAACTCCTTGCAGTAAGCAGGCTGAGACAATAAAATTTTGGCATCATTTCAAACAAAATGAAAAAAATCTTAGTTGATTTTTTTTTTAGATTTTATTTATTTATTTTTAGAGAGGAGAAGGGAAGGAGAGAGGGAGAGACCATACATCAGTGTATGGTTGCCCCTGGCACGCCCCCCACTGGGGACCTGCCCCCCACTGGGGACCTGCCCCACAACCTAGGCATGTGCCCTGACCAGGAATAGAACCAGCAACCCTTTGGTTCGCAGGCCTGCCCTCAATCCACTGAGCCACACCAGCCAGGGTTATTTGTTGATTTTTGAATAACAAAGAATAAAGGTGAAATTCGCTTGATACAAAGAATGAATGACTAATAAACTCAAGTATGAGAATAGCTATCATTATCTTTAAAGACCATCCTATCCTTCCCTTCTTTAAACTGTTTCCAGTCAAGAGATTGAAAAATTGCCTACTAATATCTACAGGCATATAGTGACTATTTTTTCCTAGCCATTATTTTAAGTGCTTTACTTTTTTTTTTTCATTTTCTACCACTCAATGAAGAAATTATTGTGATTATTATTACTCACATTTCACTGGTGGAAGAACTCAGGTCGCATGACTTGCTGAAGTCATGCAGCTAGTACACAGCAGCACTATGATGTGAACACAGGCAGCCCATGCTCCTAATTCCTTGTCACTAACCTTGTAATAAAAGTGGAGTTGATCACAGTATATTGCAACCCCAGGACCCTGATGCTATGCAATGATTGAGACAGTTTAGTCCAGCATATGAAAACAGGACTATCAAAAAACAGGGAAATTATTTCAATATTACATTGTCACTATCATAACCTTAGAGGAATGATCTGGGATGTAATTAAGAGAGTGAACACTAGACAAAGAAGTCTGAAGTTCAGTGTCAAGAAGAGCACCTCTGTCTTAGCCCATGTTGTCATGTCCTTCTATTAAATCCTCACAAGATTCTCGACTGTTCCTTAATGGTGCCACCTCACAAGATTAAATCCTCACAAGATTCTAAATTTTTCCTTAATGGTACTACTTACAATTTAAATTATTTATGAAATTATTTGTATAATAGTATCTATTCCACTGCTAAATTGTATTCCCAGGTAGAACACAGTGCTCGAGCCTTATAGTATTCAATGAGTCTATTAAAAAAATGCAAGTTGAATGTTCAGGAATAGGGAGCCTAAACAGAAACAACACACAATTACAAAAAATTCCTAAAAGCAGTTTTAAAGTGCAATGATGCCACTTGTCTGCTAATCTTCCATTGTGCTTTATAGCCTAGCAGACTTCATCGGGCTGAAAAAGAGATTTCTAAATGCATCATTTTGGGGGAGGAAAAGAGCCCTTTAAATATATTTTTCTGAGTCTTCCCAGTACTTTTAACTTTGTTCTGAAACTCATTACTATATTTAATATAAAAAATGATAATGAGGGAAAGAAGGGGAGGGTCAAGTCAAGGAACATGTATAAAAGACCCACGGACGAAGGTTACTTGGATGGGGGAGATGAGGGGTGGATAAGGTAGAGGAGAGTAATGGGGGGAAATGGGGACAACTGTAATTGAATAACAATAAAAAGTTTAAAAATTAAATTAAATTAATTGTGAACACTTAGACTAAATAAGAAATACATTGTTAAACCAGTTGCATGAAATTCTCTAAGTATGTACATATTGGGGAAATAATTCAATTGTATTTTAAGAATTTAATTCCATCTATCCATAGGTAAATAAATAAAACAAAATGTGACATATACATATAATGGAATATTACTCTTCTTAAAAAGGAAAGAAAACCTGACACATGCTACAACATGGGTGAATTTTGACATTAAGTTAAATAAACCAGACACAAGAGAACAAATACTGTATGATAATGTACCTATAGTAGTCAAATTTATAGACAGAAAGTAGAATGGAGGTTACCTGGGGAGGGAGAAGAAGGAAATGGGGAGTTCTTATTTAATTGATACACAGCTTCAGTTTGGGATAATGAAAAATTTCTGGAGATGAATGGTGATGTTGGTTGCTCAATACTGTGAGTACATTGTAGTGCAAAAACACAAAGCAAAAAACTGTACACTCTGTAAAGTGCATGATTTTCTAACCACTATCCTGTACCTCTGAAACTGTTTGAGAATAATATAGACTGTAAACTGTAATTGAAAATTAAAACATATGACATTTCATCAAAATTAAATTGCAAAACACAAATTTAAAATGTTTTTATAATTTATAAAAACATACTGGTCTCATTTTTTCTAGAAGTATAAAACATTTTCAAGCATATAATTGAAGTATAAAAATTCATAAAATATACTTTTGTTCCTACACAAAGGCTACATAGATCGAAGTGTTCTTTCATTTTCCATCTATTTTTTAAAAAATAAAGTGTTATTCGATCCCTTCCCCCCTGCCTGAGGTTGATGTGTATTCTCTTGTATGCTGTTAACAACATAAGCACAAATCCATAAGCAAAACAATTTTAAATGATAAAACTCATGTATATTTTATCACAACAAAAATATAATAGGGCAGAAAATGAGCTTCATTTGATGTCAACATCTCATCAACAATATTGTTGAAGTTGTATTTATGGTAATTTAGGTTTCTTGGACCTGTGCATATCTACTGCTAAATCTATTGAGCTAACACTGAAAATTTTATCTTATTAAGACAATCAGTTTGAACTTTAATTTGAATTATTTAATCTCATGTTTATGTTATGCAAATATTTTGTTTCCAATTAATTTACCAATTAGTTGAGATAGTATCTCTATTTTATTTACAAACATCAATATCAGAAGTCAATGACATTTTTTATTAAGTATTTTATAAACTCGGCATGTAATAACCTCAATCTTTGCCTAGGACTATACGAAGATATTTACTTAAAATTCAATATTAAATTTTTGTAATAATCAGATTTATGTAAAAGTTTGGAATAAAAATGAACATATACACAATAGAAGATTGTGTTGATTATATCAATTCTTAATCAAATATTCACAATATTAATATTATTTTTATTATGATTGCACTGAGGCAATGTTATTTTAGATCCTTTCTATAATATGCAATTGTGTATGGCAAAAAGAGGGATTAGGAATCTGGACTCTGACATCAGCCTTCATGGGAAAAAATACCAACTCTGCTATGTATAGTTGTGAGGACTCCACAGCTATTTCAACTCTCTGGGCTTCAGTTTCTTCATTTATAATATAGAGAAAGAACAATCACTATCTCATAGAGGTGACTTACATATTTTAAACACCTACTAACTTGCCTGTTACATATTTAGCCCCAAAATAATACCAGATATATATTGCTCAAATGTATATTTGATATACTGAGATTGCAGACCTCAATTTCAAAGCATTTTAAAATAGGTGGTTGTTAATGTAGTTATTATTCATGAATCTTCAGAAGTTACCTAGTAAAACTATTTTCAAACCATTTACATGATTAAGATAACAACAATTTCAAAGCAAAACTCCTATTCAAAACCACTATGATTGCAAAGAGATACAATTTTTTATAATATGACATTCTCTGTAAATCATTCTCATAAACAAATTGATCTAAATTTGTAATGCTGTTCTGTGGTCTGAGAATAAAAGAGATTCTGTCAGAACTGACTTAAAATATTCCACATTTGATGTTTCCCTCAGATCAAGTAGAGAAGAATCATTAATCAATATTGCATTTTATATTTATTTCATACATTTATGAATTCTAATTTTAAACACCAAATAAGGAAGCTATATCAATTTCAAAACTCTTTGCCTATTTTTACACTCAACAAAATATATTATTTTGGGACTCAATACAGACATGTCAGAAAAATAAAGTTTGCAAATAGTTCAACATTAAACTTTACAGTCTGTCATCCAACTGTTTTGATCCCCAGATCGGAAGAATTTCTATTTTTCTTGCTTGTTGCTAAGTCATATTCCACCCTTATGGTACTTAAGACTCTAATAGCCTAGTAAATTAAATATAAAAAGAAAAAATGAAAAGAAAGTAAACAAAAAAAAAGAGGTTGTGATTAATTTAGTTATTAAAAATTTTATAATGTCCTTTTATAAGTGCATATGTCATCAAGCTAAAATATAAACAGATAAGTCAGGAATACCATCTCACCTTGCAGACTTTGGTTAGGAAGAATATAGGAACAGACAGTTCTCTTTTTAATGCCGGGAGGACATGCATTGGCCGTACCCTCCAGAGAATGCTCCTTATGTAGAAATGAACAACCTCGGGCAACTGTTAAAATATGGTAAATATATGTCTACTCTATTCAGTTTGTTTTATATAGTTATGCCTTTAATAGTATATGCTTCCTTCATATCTTAGATTTCCATTTAGAAAAAAGTTGACATGCATATTATAAAAAAGTATCTAATTATCTACTATTCTTTCTAGTTTTTATATTAAATAAGCAAAGGAATCAAGTGACTTTCTCTAAAGCCTGTCATTTTATGATTTAGCCATATATCTGAAACATCCTATTAAACTGTTTAGTCTTCCAGATACAAAAGCTCTCAAATTAAACGATTTTTTAAATTAAATTTATAACAGTGCCAGTGTTTAATAAAATTAAGCTATTTGTTAAGTATAAGTTAAGAAACACAGGTAACTTAAAAGAAAGAAAAATAGCATTTACAAGAAATGAAGAAATTACTCACTAATTTTTAAATGATTGCTAATGAAGAAAAGAGATCAGATTTTCTCTCTCCAGTACACTGGATTAAGATAATTTAAAAGATTGATCCTATCTTCCCAGAAATGGAATAGCTAGAAACCTCAAAGATTTAAAAAACAAATGTAGTCTTAGAACTCTGTTGTCATCTCAAGTCTTTTTTTCAAAATTAGAAACCTGCTAAACATTATAATAAAGACCCTAATCAAAGGTAGTTTGCCCTTACCTTACATTTTTATACACTTTCACATATATTTCCTCACTGGGAGCTTAATTTTCTAATGCTCACCAAATAAAAGATGAGAGTTGAATAAACAATGTAGATGGAGAGAAATTTGTAGGTGTCTCAGAAGACAGGTACAATAAATTATAAACCAAAAGAGAGGTTAAGAATTAGAATAGAAGATACGTACACAGGGAAAGTGAAATCACTGGAGAATGAATGAGATGATAGAAATGGTCACTGTCGGCATTGGTCAAGAGTGTACATGCCATATAATGCAGAAAATAAATAAAATTAAGAAGTGACCTTTAAATCTCTTGAGAAAAGCTTAGTGAAATTTCTTTTAATAGACCTGGTAAAATTCTCTGGTAATACATAAAAGGTTCAATTGCTTAAATTTGTTCTAATCTAGAATAGCATCAGAGCTGTTAACTAATCAGAATATAGCATTTCCATAATGACACTTCATAAGACCCATTTTCTACCTTGCTGCTTCCAAAAATTAAATTACATACATTTAGTAATTTTCTAAGTGCTATAAAACTATCTGTATTCTCTCATCTTGCTCGTTGAAGTTTTATCTTTCCATCTAGCATTTCCTGCAAGAGTATGAGAGAAAAAACAATGAGAAAGCAAAGAACATTTAGAAATATCACTCATTTTCTTTTGAGATTACTGGCACCAGAGGGAGGCCTTTTAGGTTAAAGTTTTGGGAGGTTTTTTTGTTTATTTTATTGAGTATGCTATTATGGTTGTCCCATTTCCCCCCCTTTATCCATTCCGACCTGCACTCCATCCCATCATCCCCACACCTCTTAGCTCATGTCCATGGGCTCTACATATCAGTTCTTTGGTTTCTTAATTTCCTATACTATTCTTAGCCTCCCCCTGTCTTTTATTTTTTAAATCAACATTTTCCCACCACCGCTTTCCCACACCCCAACCACCCCTAGCTCCCACCCTCAATTCTTCCCCTATTTGGCTTTGTTGATGGTCCTTCATGCATGTTCCTTGATGACCTCCTTTTCCCCTGTCATCCCCTTTTAAAAAATCATAGTAGAGATACTGGCTTTCCTCAGATTCATTCAATAAAGAATTTGGGGAAGTCCCCCAATACAATACAACCACAACCTTCATTATTTTTGCTCTTCTACATGGGCTTTAGGCCCTCGCTTTGAAAGTTTTGAGCCCTCAGAATTTCTAGCTGTTAATCCTGAAGGTCTGCAGTAAAAGGCCTTACTCTAGGTTAATGCTACTGAAAGTGCTGCTACTCAACAAGTTAAGACGCTCGTGGAAGAATGACGTTAAAGGCACTGCGTCCTTCCTTAAAAAGTACAGTAACCTCCCTCATTCATGGTTTTCTCTTCTGTGGTTTTAGCTATCCTTGGTCAACCTTGGTTTAAAACTATTAATATTTTTATAATATTGCAAATAGGTAGCTACAGAATAACCATGGGGATGTAAAGTACAGTATAAGAAATGGAGTTGCCAAGAACTTATACACCTGAGCCATGGATAGGAACAATGGTATGGGGATTACCTGAGGGTGGCTGCTTGGAGAGTGCTGCTTGGAGGATGGTCAATGCGGAAAAATTAGGGCAATGGTAATAGCATAATCAATAGAACATAATTTTAAAAAATTAAATGGAAAATTCCAGAAACAAATAATTCATAAGTTTTAAATTGCACACCATTCTGCCACCATCCTATCTGTCTTATGCTCCCTTTGTTCAGCTTATCCACCCCCTATATGCTATCTGCCTATTCATCGTTTAGTAGCTGTCTCAGCTATCACATCAACTGTTGTGGTATCACAGTGCTTGTAGCCCTTGTTTTATTTCATAATGGTCACAAAGTTCAACAGTAATGTTGCTGGTAATTTGGATATATGAAAGGGAAGCTGTAAAGTATTTCCTTTAAGTGAAAAGTTATGTATGTATATATGGATGAAAAACATAATACATAAGATTCGGTACTATATGTGGTTTCAGATCTAGTAGGGGTTTTCAAATGTATCCCACGTGGATAAAAGGGAACTGCTATATTGTGCAAAATAAATTTTAGCTAAACTAACACATTTCATCTGTAAAACAGTTGATTACATGATTAACTTAGTTGCCATTTTTAAAGCTTTATGTGCATTTTATTACAAGTAAATTTACCTTGACTTATTGTATTTAGCAGTTAATTTTATCTGAAAGAAGAAAATAAAGTTCACAGTCAATTAAATACAAAATAACATAATAATAATAATGAAAATCCTTAGTACCAACACTTCTTTATCTTAACTCTATGCTCTTGATAACTTGCTCTTAGTCTAAACAATGTATTTTATTTCTGGTCTGTTATCTTTGGAACACTGTGTATTTGACAATTTCTATATTTTTAAAAACTTCATCTCATTTGAAAGTATGTGACCATATTTGTATACATAGGCAACATGCTATATAATATAGATTTTATGTCCTGTTTATGAGTTCTAACAGCTGTGAGAAATCTTGTATCAAATGGTCATATGATGAGAAAGAGAACATACTGAAAAGTTACAATGATCCCAATTCTAAATCAAACTCTTTTTAAAACCTCTTTTGATTACTTTCTTTGTTCTACATTGTACAAAATGGAACAACCAGGGGAATATTAAAATCATTTTTATATAAAAATCTAAATCAAAGATCCCATAAGCAAAAAAGTAAATATATATATCTATACTCATATGCATGCATGTATATATATATATGCACATACATACATGTAAAAACTCAGAATTATAATTCTTTGAATAATTGTTTTATATACTTCTTTTAATTTTATCTTACAGATAAGATGTCATTAACAATTTGATATAAAACAGTAAAAATTCTTTAATTCTAGTGAGCAATCAGCAGTATGATTTTAAAAGAAATTTTAATACATGATAATTACATGGAAAGTTTGACCTATATTTAACTTTCTTCTTAATCACAAGTTTGAATCATAAAGATTATTCATCACAATCAAGAGGAAGGATATTTGAAATTATTTTTCCTAGAAAATGACCTATATGTTGATTATATATGCACTCCCTCTTTTTCCCACACATGTGGTAAATTAGGTTCTTGCATTGAAAAACTTATTGGTTTCATATTCTGATGCAATGTTGGAAATTAGCAAGGAATTAAATACATATTAAACATAGAAAATATTTATACTTACCCATTTTTATAAAGGGGAAGTAGTAGATTTGCAATTTTTTATAAGCCTATATCACCTCTGTCCTAAAACACACACTGTCAAATCCAAATGTACTTTTTAAATATCAAATAGTTACTTTAAAAACATATAAAAAATGTCAAATTGTTTTAATAATATATCTTATGTTACTGAATATATGTAAGATATCACTTTTTACATAATCAATATTTTTAAGTAACTTCAGATTATTTTTCTCTAAAATTTATAAAATTCCATGTCTATTTTACACTTACAGTATAACTCAATTTTGATGATGTTTCCATTAGAAAATTAAACTCACTTTAGATTTAATAAAATTTAGAGGAAAACAAGATTCACATACTCCCATTCTTCCAAATTTACTTAAACTTTTCCCATGAGAAATAAAAATCTGTATTTGAATTTTAAGTAATTACAATTCAATAATATTAGAGGTCTGTTCCTCAGTTTCACTGACCATGTTACAACTCTTCAGTAGCCTTAAGTGTCTGGTGGCTAACCTATTGACATGTACAGGCTCTTTCATCTTAGAAATATTTTCAGACAACTATTTGCAGTGTCTCAGGAAGACACTGAGAATAAAGAGAATACTGTATTTTGCAATCGATTGAGAGAGATCTGCAAGAAAATAACCTAGTGCAGTATACTGTGAAAGTGTCCAAGAGAGAGGTGTTCATGGGCACTAAGGGTGGATGTGAAATAAGATTAGCAGAGATGCCATTTCAAGAATAGTGACAAATGAGTGATAACAGATACAGGCTGACTGGGAGGTTATAAGCCTTCACTCCCCGATGAAAATATTAAATAACTGATTAGAAGTTGGCTAAAATAACTTCTTAGGAGCTCTGGAAATCAAACAGCTGATGCAATCAAGTGAATGTCCAATGAAGGAAAAGCCACACTTAAAATAATAGGAAATTTTGTTGTGATTTTATTAACGTTTTACTATCCTCTCTCTAGTGGTTTTGGTGCATTTGGGGAATTCAATGACTCAAGCTCAGCATTGTTGTTTAATGGGTACAGAGCTGAAGTTTAACAAGAGCTCTAGAGATCAGTTGCACAACAGTGTGAAGGTACTAAAAACTTTTGAACTATCCACCTAAAATGGTTAAAAATCAAAATGTAATAATAGAGATGAAGTCATAAAAAATGAATCTCAGATTTTTTTAAAAGTGAAAAAAATTACCAATTCAACCAATTGTTTACTATCTGACAAAAAGTAATTTTTAATGTATTATCTGTAAACACTCAGAAAATTATTTTGACACTGTGTTCTTATTTCCTAAACATTTAAGCAAACCTAAATTAAACATAAATTTGTTGTTTGTAATTCAACGTGTGTGCTAGGAAAGGGAGCTGGGAAGTAGGCGGTGGGCAGAAACTTGACTTTCACTTTCCACATACTAACATTTTCCCAGTGAGGTTTTCAATAAATCATCGTTGAATATAATGCATGTTCGGAATGAGTATGTTATGAATATATAAAACTTACTGATATTTCTGATTTATTTTTGGATTCTCCTTTGTCTCTCTTCCTCAACTACTCACTCTCCCCCTTTCTCTCTCTTTCTCTCTGCCTCTGTCACTCCCTGCCCCTCCCAACCTTTCCTCACCATCTTCACTGCCTTCTTCCTGTCTTTTTCCCTCTTTTTCTCTTACTGTAACTTTTGTATTTGCAGAGCAGAAAAACTTGTAGTGCTTATCTGTTGTCCAAAGTTAACATAACCTCATGGTTATAAATCTTAAGTAACTAATACATGAATGTGACTAGAAGCACAATTATGAAACAAATAATTTTAGTTGTTTTCCCTTGTAACAGTAATCTCCCACGAGGAAAGAGACCTGTGTTTGGATCTTAAATAAAAGTGGATGATAATGAAGCTTTCTTTGCTATATTATCCCCTAAATCTCATCTATTATTACTGTAGAAATATGTCATATTTTTCTAGGTAGTATGTAGCTACTAATGAAGTTTCAATAGAATATTATATATTATGACTTCCAACATGAAGTTTAATATTATGTTGCTTGTTCTCTCACAGTGAATTAGAAATGTGAAACATTTCAAGAAAATTGAACCTAGATTAGCATTTCAGGCTTCAAGTAATACTTAGTTTCTCTTTTAATGCAGCACATAAAAAATATTATTCCCTTCCATTTCTCTTCATTTATTATTTCCCTGTTAAGGTTTATCCTTTTGCTTTGCTGATATGTCCTTTTGCTTCTAAGCTTAAATTTATAGACAAAAAAATATTTTTCACCTTCTTACTCTGTGTACATCATGCTTCTAAAGTTACTTATAACTCAAGCAGTGTGAAGAAAAATGACATTTTTAGTGAGGAAGAAAAATAGATTTCAGAGTAACTCCAAGATACCAATGCGAATTAAATGAAAATTGGAAGAGGTAGATTTTTCTTCATATGAATAACTATTTTCTTACAGAGTAAATACAGGGTTGCTTGAGTGGAAAAATCACTGATTGGCAAAAGACAGCAGAAAAGCTGTCCTATTTTACATATAAATTAAATTGCTTTTTAAAAAGTGTATTAAACTTATAGATATAAATTGGAACTCTTAGAAAGATATCCCCGTCCCCTCCTAACCCCCAAAATACAATCTAATTATTGAGTGTGTTTCTTCCACTTATTTGTGGCAACATTTTAAAATATATTTAAGCCTTAATTTTTATGCAAAAATAAGCAGCATCTAAAGTATAAATGAAAGTTTTATCTTCAAAAACAGAATCATTTAAAAAAACAAATATAATTAATATAATTATTTTAATACTTCCACTATCTAAATTACATAAAAGTTAACATATGAATAAGAAGTGTTCACTTGGAGCTTGTTGTATTAGAGAAAATATATTTAAGAATATAAAATAACATTCTTAAAAATATTATATATAGACAAACATCTGTAGAATCACTCAACTTACAAGCTCAGAAATATATATTTTATTTAAATATGTAAAATTAGGCATCCAATTTTGATTGTTTTACCACATGTTTTAAGAAAATTATGAAATTTTGTCATTTATTACTGTAGAAAAAGAGAAGACTCTCTAAGATTTAGTAGCTGTATTTCATTAATTTAACCTTAAACATATTTTTAATCAGAAGCCTATACTTGCTTACATTTATTTTAATTAAAATTTCCTCAAGTCAAATGTTTAGAAAGACCATGAGTTTTAAAATTGGTATTTTTCAGAAAGAAAATATTTCTTTGGAATATTAATTAAAGTAAGTATTATCTTTTATAATTACTACTGATGAATGGTGTCAGTTTCAGTGGATATATAGATGATAGATGCAGAGATAGAAACATATATTATGGGACCATTTTTCTATCAAAAAATAGCTATATTTGCAATTCATTTAATCATTAATTACTCTCTTAAAATATTTAAGGTAACAATGAATTGGGAAAGGGAAACGCGTCTTCCTGAGAACGGCACTGAAGCTCTCAATTGATTTAGGCAGAAGATAGAACAGGAATTTGTTATGTATGTTATGAGTTTCAGTCAAAACAATGTCATCCGACGTCATTCAGGTCAGCTCATTTTTTCTCTCACCCTGTCAATGAGGTTACCACATACATGTAAAATATAATACTAATGAATTATTTGTTCTAATCTTTGATATGTCTTCTCATCCCTAAAGATATATTTCACAGAGAAGATGGTTTTAAATTTTATAAAGTTTAATTTATCATATTTTCTTCATCATGGGTTATGGTTTCTTAATTTTCTATCTAAAAACTAGCCAAAATTAAGGTCATACAGTTTTTTTCTCCTCTGTTTTTCCATAGAAAATTTACGGTTATACAGTTTAGATTGAGGTCTATGACTTATTTTTGAGATCAGTGTTTTATAAAATATGAGGTATATGTCCAAGTTACTACACAAGTTTAATTTTATTTTACTATTTGTTCTTTATTTTCTATTTTGCATGTAGATGTCCAGTTGTGCCAGCAGCACCATGTGCTAAGATCATCGTTTTACATTGGATTCCCACGTTGTCAAAAATCAGCTGATTACATTTGTGCAATATATCTGTCTTCTGTATTACATTATGTCCATTTCTAATACCATGTTGTTTATTACTATAACTTTATATAGTAAATTTTCAAATTGGGTAATAAGAGTCATCTGACTGCTTTTTTAAAAAGATTGTTTGGTTATTGTCATACCTTGCCTTTTCATAAAAATTTTAGAATTAGTCTATTGATATTAACAAAAAGCTACTTACAACTTTGGGGGATTATGTTGAATTTATAGATCAAATTTTAAATAACTGACAGTGACAATACAGAGTCTTCCAATTTATCTATGCAGCATAACGCCTCACTTATTTGTATATATATATTTTTATTTTTATCAGTGTTTTGTAGCTCTTTCCATCATGTTCTAAATAAATTTTCAAATATTTATACCCAAATACTTTATTTTTGTTACATGGAACATGGTTTGGTTACTTTTGAAATCCAACTGTTTATTGCTGGAATATTGGGCTTTTTATATTACCAAGTATTCTGCATCGTGCTGAACTCATTTATGAGTTCTAACAGCTGTCTGTTTGTTTTGATGTTTTGGGATTTTCTACACATTCATACCATTTGTGAATGAGGCCCGTTTTATTTTTTTCCTTTGTAATTTGTATACGTCTTGTTTATTTTCTTTCCTATTGCATTTGTCATTATATCCAGTACACTATTAAGTAGAAGAGGCGAAAGAAAACCTCTTTATCATATTTCACTGCTAACTTTTTTTTTTTATCCACTCTCAATTAAGTGGCAAGTCATCTCTGGATCAAGAAACCAAAACATGCCCTGGCTGGTGTAGCTCAGTGAATTGAGCGTCGGCCTGGGAACAAAAGGGCCTCTGGTTTGATTCCCCAGTCAGGGCATGCGGTTGGGTTGCCGGCCAGGTCCCCAGTAGGGTGCTCGCAAGAGGCAACCACATATTGATGTTTCTCCCCCTCTCTTTCTCTCTTTCTGTCTAAAAATAAATAAAATCTTAAAAGAAAAAAGAAAAGAAACCAAAACCTTGTGATATAGTGTCACCACTTGGAAAACAAAGGGAAGACTCCTGATTATCACCCTGTTGACCTGTTAGAATCAAAATAAACAAAGTCTTACCTATGTAAGAAAGTCATTTACTGTTTCAAATGCAAGGGCAGAGGCACTTTGCATCAAACACTATAGGAATAATGATAATACAGTATGTCAGAAAGAAAATGACTAATTTTTAACAATGAACTCAAAGACAAGGGATATTTTGATCCAACTGATAATGAATTCAAAATAGCTGTTATGAATAAATTAACAAGCTTCAAGAAAACTCAGAAAGGCAATACATTACCTCAGGAATAAAATTAATGAACAGAAGAAGTAATTTCCCAAAAGGTTAAAATTCTAAAAATAAAAAACTAAATCAAAATTCTGGACCTGAAAAAATCAATAAATGAGATGAAGAATACATTAGAAAGCATTCAAAAGAGAGCAGATCAAATGAAAGAGTAAATAAGTGAGTCTGAGGATAGGAATTTAGAACTGATTCTGGTGCAAGAGGAAAGAGAACTAACATTTCTGAAAAGTGAAGAAGCCCTACAAGAGCTCTCTAACTCCATCTGCAAAGCCAATATAAAATTAATGAGTATATTGGAAGGAGAAGAGGGGGATGGGAGGAGAGATCTTATTTAAAGAACCATTAGCTGAGAATTTACCTAACATCATGAAAGGAACTGGATATACAAGTTCACAAAGCCACTATAACACCTGATTATCTCAATGCAAAAAAAAAAAAAAGTAATGGGGGGGGGGGCGGAAATGATAGTATCCTAGAAAGGAACACCTGTGGTCCTATTAAGTAGATTTCTTAGCAGAAATTCCACAGGCCAGAAGAGAGTGGAATGGCACAATCAAAGTACTGAAAGATAAAATTGCCAGCCAAGGATAGTCTATTCAGCAAAGATATCCTTCCGATATGAAGGATATATAAAACCTGTCCCAGAAAAACAAAACCTGAGGAAGTTCCCCATCACTAGCCCTTCTTTAAAGGAAGTACAAAAAGAGTGTTTCAAGCTAAAATGAAATGATAAAGGAACACAAAACTCTGATTAAAGTAAAAAACTATCATAATTCAAAAACTGTAACTCTTCTTTAGAATGACAGTTTTGCCCTTAATTATACCATAAATATTAAAGAAAAAGAACATTAAAGTAACTATAGTTATTCCAACTTGGTAACAAATCATAACATAAAAAGAAATATTCTGATATCAAAAATTTAAAAGAGAATGAGTAAAATAATGGAAACAATAGATAAAGGGAGATAAACCATCACCCACAGGAAAAAAAAAGAGAACTATGTTTTTTCTTTTTTATTTTATTGTTCAAGTACAGTCATCTCCATTTTTCTGCAGCCACTTTCCCCTGCCCCATCCACCCGCATCTCCCACCCTCAACCCTTCCCCCATATGGCTTTGTCCATGGATCGTTTATAGATATTCTCGGACCACCTTTCCTCTTCTTTCCCCCATTACCCACCTCTCCTTCCCCTCCAGTTATTGTCAGTTTATTCCTTATTTCAATGTCGCTGTTCATATTTTGATTGCTTGTTTGTCTTGTTGATTAGGTTCCACTTATAGGTGAGATCATATGGTATTTGTCTTTCACCAACTGGTTTATTTCACTTAGCAAAATTTTCTGCAGTTCCATCCATGCTGTTGGTAGTAGCTTTTTCTTCCTTTCTGCTATGTAGCATTCCATTGTGTAAATGTACCATAGTTTTTTGATCCACTCATTTACTTTTGGGCACTTAGGTTGCTTCCAATTCTTGGCTATTGTGAATTGTACTGCTATGAACATTGGGGTGCATAAGTTCTTTTGAATTGGTTTTTCAGGATTCTTAGGTATAATCCCAGCCATGGAATTGCCAAGTCAAAAGGAAGTTCCATTTTTGGCTTTTTGAGGAAATTCCAAACTGTTTTCCAGTGGCTGCACCAGTCTGTATTCACAACAACTGCGTACTAGGGTTCCCTTTTCTCCACATCCTCTCCAACACTTGTTGTTTGTTGATTTATTTATGATGACCATTCTGACCAGTATGAAGTGGCATCTCATTGTGGTTTTAATTTGCACCTCTCTGATGGCTAGTGATGCTGAACATCCTTTCATAGGTCTCTGGGTGCTCTGTATGTCCTCCTTGGAGAAGTGCCTGTTCAGGTTCTGTGCCCATTTTTAATTGGGTTGTTTGTCTTCCTAGAGTGGAGTAGTGTGAGTTCTTTATGTATTTTAAAAATCAAACTCTTGTCCGAGTTATCATTGGCAAATATGCTTTCACCTACGATTGGTTCTCTTTTCATTTTGCTGATGTTTTCTTTACTATGCAGAAGTTTCCTATTTTGATTAAGTCCCATTCGTTTATTGTTTCCTTTATGTCCCTTGCTCTGGGGGACATATTGGTGAAAATATTACTGCATGGGATATCTGAGATTTTCATTCCTATGTTTTCCTCTAGGGCTTTTCTGGTGTCACGACTTAAATTTAAGTCTTTCATCCATCTTGAGTTTATTTTTGTGTATAATGTAAGTTGGTGATCGAGTTTCATTTTTTTGCATGTAGCTGTCCAGATCTCCCAACACCATTTGTTGAAGAGTCTGTTTTTACTCCACTTTATGTTTCTACCCTCTCTGTCAAACATTAATTGACCATAGAGACATGGGTTTATTTCTAGGCTCTCTATTCTGCTCCACTGATGTATGTGTCTGTTCATGTACCAGTACCAGACTGTTTTGATTACAGTGACCTTTTAATATAGTTTGATGTCAGTTATTATGATCCCTCCTACTTTGTTCTTCTTTCTCAAAATTGTTGCAACTATTTGGGGTCATTTATGGTCCCATATAAATTTTTGAAATGTTTGTTCTATATCTGTGAAATATGTCATTGGTATTTTAATAGGGATTGCATTGAATGTATAAATTGCTTTGGTTAGTATGGACATTTTGATGATGTTAATACTTCCAATCCATGAATACAGTATATGTTTTCATTTATTTGTATCTTTCTTATTTTCTTTATTCAGGGTTGTGTAGGTTTCTGAGTACAGGTCTTTTACCTCCTTGGTTAGGTTTATTCCTAGGTACTTTATTTTTCTTGTTGCTAAAGCAAATGGGACTTTTTCCTGATTTCTGTTTCCTATACTTTGTTTGTGTACAAAAATGCCTTTGATTTCTGAATATTGACCTTGTATCCTGCTGCTTTGCTACATTCACTTATTAGGTTGAATAGTTTTTTTGGTCAAGACTACAGGGTTTTCTATGTACACTATCAGGTCATCTGCAAACAATGACAGTTTTACTTCCTTCTTTCCTATTTGGATGCCTTTTATTTATTTTTCTTGTCTGATCACTGTGGCTAGGACTTCTAATACTATGTTGAAATGAAGTGGTGAAAGCGGACAACCTTGTCTTGTACCTGATCTTAGTGGGAAAGCTTCTAGATTTTGTCCACTGTGTATAATGTTGGTTGTAGGTTTTTCATATATTGCCTTTGTTATGTTGAGGTATGCCCTCTTTACTCCTACTTTGCTGAGTGTTTTTATAAATGGGTGCCATATCTTATCAAATGCTTTTTCAGCATCTATTGACATGATCATGTGATTTTTGGCATTCCTTTTGCTTAAGTGGTATATTACATTTATTGATTTGTGAATATTCTCCCATCCTTGCATCCCTGAGATGAACCCCACTTGATCGTGGTGTAATCTTTTTGATTCATTGCTGGATGAGGTTTTATGAGAAGTTTTATGTAAACCTCATGGTAAACACAAAGCAAACAAATCTAGAGCAAATACAACAAATATAAAAAAGGAAAGGCTGAGCAAAACCCCTTGGAAAACCACCAACTTGCAAAGGTAGACAGAATCAGGAAAAAAATTTAAAATGGAGGGACAAAATAACCAGAGGAAAAAAATGGTAAAATCCTTACATATCAATCATCATAAAGGTAAATACATATAACTCACCAATCAGAAGGGACACAGTGGCTGGCTGGATTATAAAACAAAGTGTATACAATGTCTAGAGGAGACACCATTTCAGTTCAAATGCATACATAGGCTAAAAGTAAAATAATGCTAAATATTGTAAGCAAACAGAAACCAAAAGAATGTGATCATAAACACACTTATAACAGACGAAGTAGACTTTAATCTAAAAATGGGAACAAGAGACAATGAACGTGATTATATAATAATAAAGAAGTCAATACTTCAGGAATAAATAACAATTATAACTCTATATGCTCCCACCACCCAAGTACCAAAATATATTAGGCAAATGCTAACAGATTTTCAGGGGAAACTAGACAATGTTACAATAATAGTAAGGGACTTTAATACCTCACTATCAGCAATAGATAGCTGTATTCTGAGAGAAAATCAACAAGGATAAACTATAATTGAACCACACTTTATAACAAATAAAAACAGACATATAGAACCATAGAGCCCTTAGACCAAAAGCAGCAGAATACACTTTTTCTCAAGTGCACCTGGAACATTCTGCAGGATAGATCAAATGATAGAGAGGAAACAAATTTTAGCAAATTTAAGATTTAAATCATATCAACTATCTTTCTAACCCCAATGTTATGAAACTAGAATTTAACAAAAGAAGAGTGAAAAAGCCTACAAATTTCTCAAAACTAAAAACACATTTATGAATAACCAATGGGTCAAAAAAATCAAAAGGGGGATAACACATTATCTCAAAACAAAAATGAAACTACAATATATCAAGTCTTGTGGGATGCAACAAAATCAGTTCTGAAAATAAACTTTATAGCAATAAACACATAAAGAAAGAAATTATAAAGATCTCATATAAACAACTTTAAACCTCAAGAAATTAGAAGAACAAATGAAGCCCAAATTAGCAGAAAGAAGGACATAATAAAGATCAGAGAAGAATAGAGAACAGAAAAATAAAAGAAAGTATCAACAAAACTAAGAGTTGGTTCTGCAAAAAATAAAAAAATTGAAAAATCTTCAGCTAGACTATGAAAAAAAAGAGGACCCAAAAAGTAAAATTAAAAATGAAAGTGAAGATGTTACAACTGATACTACAGGAATGCACAGAATCATAAATGACTACTACGAACAACAGATTACATAACCTAGGAGCGGTTTATGCATTTCTAGAAACACACAACCTATCAAGACTGAATAGATAATCTGAACAGACCAACAACAAGTAAAGAGATTGAATCAGTAATCAAAAAACTCCAAACATAGTTAACTCCATGACCACATGGGTTCACTGGAAGATTCTACTAACATTTCAAAAAGAATGAACAGCAACCCTCCTCAAACTCTCCCAAAATATTGAGGAAAAGGGAACACTTCCAAACTCATTCTACAAAGCCAACATTACTTCAATATTAAAACCAGATAAGAGACCACAGGAAAAAATACAAAACAAAACAAAAACTATAGACCAAAGTCCCTGATAAATATAGATGTAAAAATTCTCAAAAATATTATCAAATGGAACTGAAGAATACATTAAAATAATTATATGATGACCAAGTAGAATTTATCTTTGGGATGCAAGGATGATTTAACATATACAAATCAATAAATGTAATATATCACATTAAAGGGAAAGATAAACATTACATGATTATATCAAGAGATGTAGAGAAAGCATTTGGCAATATATTACATCTTTTTATGATAAAAACCCTTAACAGATTTGGTATAGAGGAGACAGACCTCAGCATAACAAAGAACACATATGACAAACCCACAGGTAACATTGTATTCAATAGAGAAAAATTAACTGTGTTTTCTCTAAGATCAGGGACAAGAGAAGAATATCCACTCTTACCACCGCTATTCAGTATAGTACTAAAAGTCCTAGCTGGAATAATCGACCAAGGCAAAGAAATAAAATGCATCCAGATAACAAAGTAAGAAGTAAAATTGTTGTTTGCTGATGATGAGATCTTATATATAGAAAATACCAGAGTCAATAAAAAAACTGTTGAAATTAATCAGTTATTTCATTAAAGTGAGTAGATACAAAATCAACATTCAGAAATCATTTGTATTTCTTTACACTAATAATGAGATACCTTAAAAAGAAATAAAGCAACTACCCTTTTCACAATAGTGTCAAAAACAATAAAATACGTAGGTATAAGTTGCAATAAGAAAGCGAAAGATCTATGCAATGAAAACTACAATGATTTTCTTTTTAAATTTAATTTACTCTTTGTCTTTGTTTTTATTTCTTTATTCTTTTTCTCCTATTACAGTTTAAATTCAATATTATTTTGTATTAATTTCAGGTATACAACATAGTACATAGGCTTTCATATACTTTACAAAGTGTGCCCCCCTAATATTTCCAGTATCCACATGGCACTTTACATATTTATTACAATATTATTGACTCTATTTTCTATGCTGTATTTTATATCCCCATAACTATTTTGTAACTACCAATTCATACTGCTCAATACCTTCACATTTTTTCACCCAGTCCCCTAGCACCATTGCCCTCTGATACCATCAGTCTGTTCCCTGTATCTTTGAGTCTGTTTCTGCTTTGTTTGTTAATATTGTTCTTTAGATTCCACATATAAGTGAAATTAGATATTTGTGTCTCTCTGGCTGGCTTACTTAGTATTATACCCTCTAGGTCCATCCATGTTGTCACAAATGGTAAGATTACATTTTATTTTAAGGCCAAGCAATTTTCTTTTTTATCATTTAGCTAATAATGAAGTACTGGGTTGCTTCTAAATCTTGGCTATTGTAAATAACTCTGCAATGAACACAGGGGTGCAAGTATTCTTTTGAATTAGTGTTTTGGGTTTCTATGTATATATGTCCAGAAGTTAATCACTAAGTCATAAGGCAGATCCGTTTTTAATTTTTTGCAGAATTTCCATCCTGTTTTCCATAGATCAGGCTGCATTCCCACCAACAGTGCATGAGGATTTCCAGTTCACCACATCCTTGCCAACACCTGCTCTTTGTTGATGTGTTCATGACAGCCATTCTGATATGTGGGAGGTGGCCTCTCATTGTGGTTTCAATTTGCATTTCTTTGATGAATAGTGACATTGTATATCTTTTTATCAGTCTATGTTGTTTTGAAGAGGTGTCTATTCAGATCCTTTCCCCATTTTTTAATTGTACTTTTAGGGTGGTATTAGGTTTTATGAGTTTTGCTTTTAGTTTATTTATTTTAAATTATATATTATTGTTTATGCTCTTACAGTTGTCCCAATTTTTCCCTCTTTTCTCTCCTCCACCCATCCCATCCCCGCTCCCTCAGGCAATCCCACACTGTTGTCTGTGTCCAGGGGTCATGCATATATGTTCTTTGGCTACTCCCTTTACATCTCTCATCTAGACCCTCCCTCCTGCTCCCCTGTGACAGATGTCAGTCTGTTTCATGTTTCTGTGCCTCTGATTCTACTTAGCTTGCTTATTTTGTTCATCAGATTCCACATACAAGTAAGATCATAAGGTATTTGTCTTTCTCTGACTGGCCTATTTCATTTAGCATTATAGTCTCCAGGTCCATCCAAGCTGTCCAAAAGGTAAGAGGTCCTTCATTTTTAGTGCCATGTAGTACTCCATTGTATAAATGAACCACAGCTTTTTTATCCACTCAACTACTGATGGGCACTTTGGCTGTTTCCAGATCTTGGCTATTGCAAATAATGCTGCTGTGAGCATAAGAGTGCATATATGCATTTGAATTGGTGTTTTGGGATTTTTCAGATATAATATCAGAAGTGGAATCATTGGGTCAAAGGCAGCAAATTAAAAACTTTCTGCATAAATAAAGAAAACACCATCAGAATGAAAAGGTAACTGACCATATGGGAGAACATATTTGCTAATGATACATCAAACAAGGGTTTAATCTCCAAAATATATATAGAACTTTTATAACTCAGCATAAGGAAGGCAATCAGTTCAATTTAAAAATGGACCTAAACAGACACTTCTCCAAGGAGAAAATACAGATGGACCATAGACATACGAAATAATGCTCAACATCGCTAATCATCAAAGATGCAACTTAAAACCACAAGGAGATATTGCCTCACATCTGCCAGAATGGGAATCATCAATAAACCAATGAACAAGTGCTGGTGAGGATGTAGAGAAAAGGGAACCCTAGAGCACTTTTGGTGGGAATGCAGACTGGTGCAGCCACTGTGGAAAAGATTATGGAGTTTCTTCAAAAAATTTAAAATGGAACTGCCTTTTGACTCAGGGATTCCACATCTTGACTTTATGATTTTTTAAATAAATTTTGGGTATTTACTCCTTATCAGATGTAACATTGGTGAATATGCTCTCCCATTCAGTCTTTTCATTTTTTGTAGATGGCTTCCTACACTATGCAAAACTTTTTATTTTGATGTAGTCCAATTTTTTATTTTTTTCTTTTGTTTCCCTTGCCCAAAGATATGTATCAGAAAAAAACTATTACTAAAAGAAGTGTTCAAGATTTTGCTGCCTATTTTTTAGGTTTTTGATGGCTTGGGGCCTTACACTTAAGCCTTTAATCTATTTAAAGTTTATTTTTGTATATAGAGTAAGAAGTTGGTCTAGTTTCATTTTTTGCATGAATCTGTCCAACTTTCCAGCACCATTAATTGAATAGACTGCCTTTACCCCCATTACATTTTCTTGCATGCCTTGTCAAATATTAATTGGCCATGTAGGTGTAGATTGATTTCTAGGCTCTCTATTCTGTTCCATTGTTCTCCAACTTTGTTCTTTTTTCTCAAGATTTCTGTGGCTATTTGAGCTCTATGTTGATTCCACATAAACTTTTGGATTATTTGTTCTACTTTGGTGAAATACAATATTAATGTTTTAATAGGAACTGGGTTGAATCTACAGATTGCTTTTGTACTATGGACATTTTAACAGTGTTAAATTTTCCTATCCATGAACATGGTATATTCTTCCATTTATTTGTATCTTTTTCAATTTATTTCATTAGTGTCTTATAGTTTTCCAAGTAGGGGTCTTTTACATCTATGACTAAATAAATTCTTAGGTACTTTTTGGTGTCATTATAAATGGGATTATTTTCTCAGTTTCCTTTTCTGATAGTTCATTATTGGTGTATTAAAACGTAACTGGTTTCTGGATATTTATTTTGTATCTTGTTACTTTATTAAATGTATCAATTTTAGTAAAAACTGCAGTGACTTTTTCATTGGGAAGCATAAGCTATGTATGTATTTTTAAAGACCTTTTATTCAATACCACCATTGATTTTCCTTGTTTACTCACTCTCCAAACATTTTAATTAAAAAAAAAGATGTAGGAAATTTAATATAGAACACATGAAAAATATAAAAACCTAGAGGAAAAGAAATGCTTATCTAATAGACTTTCATATTTGTTCCTTTTTCATATTTGGTTAATTTGCTCACTTTCTGACCTAAAGGAAGATAAGTTACATATTTACCATGATTCCCACGGACACTGCAGGCCAGGGGTGGCTATCCCACAATATTTATTGATCTCTGTGGGAGCCTCAGGATGAAAATAATTTTAAAAATAATAATTGCAAGTCTCTTTTATTTATTTATTTATTTTAATCATGTTTCAAAAGCACCAGTTTTATTAGGTATATGAGATAATGTACCTCTGTAATGCAGAACAAGTTCACTTTCTAATCTTTCATTATTCATGTTAGAAGGTGGGTGTGACACTACTGAGCAGGTCAACATCCCCTGAACCCTATCTTCCCACAAGCCACACACCCTTGAGGAGGGTGTGCACTGAGCAGCCTCTGCACAGACCCAATCCTGCAGTGAGAGTGCCTGGTGCTGGGCAATGTACCACATTCTCAACTGCACTGGGTGGGGAGAGTGATAGTCTATAACCCTGGAATCCATCAGAACACACAGACACACACACACAAATATACCCTTGACCTTAAATCACATTTCACAAATACGGAAAAACTTTGTTTTGTATGTTTCTGTAATTCTCTTATCAGTTTTTTGTTTGTTTATTAGTATTCAGTTTTTTCTCCATAAAATCATCTTCTACCTGCATATGGTTGCTTAAGAGCTTCTGATGTGTGACCATCAGACAATCAACCAGTTCTTCTTTAGCTGATTTATTCCTAAAGAATAAGGTTGTAGCCCTGGCTGGTATGGCTCAGTGGATTGAGTACCAGTCTGCAAATCAAAGGGTCGCCGGTTCAATTCCCAGTCAGGGCATGTGCCTGGGTTGCGGGTCAGGTCCCAAGTGGGGGACACTTGAGAGGTAACCACACATTGATGTTTCTCTCCCTCTCTTTCTTCCTCCCTTCCCCTCTAAGAATAAGTAAATAAAATCTTAAAAGAAAAGAATAGGGTTGTAAAAAACCAACTTACAAAGTTAAAACTTGACTTTAATTTAAAGGAAAAGTGAAATAGTATATCCAGTTAAAAGAAAAACAGTTCTGCATTATAAGGATGTGATCTATGGAAAATTAACATTATAAAGTAATATTTTAATACATCTACTGGAAACCAACCTAAAGAGGTTTGTTCTTTTCTTTAAACTGAATTTATGGAGGTTATATTGGTTAATACAATTATATAGGTTTAAAGTGTACAATTCTATAGTACATCATCTATATATTATATTATGTGTTCACCAGCCCAAGTCATGTCTCTTTCCATCACCATTTATCCCCTCCTCTTTACTCTCTTCTGCCTCCCCCCTCATTCCCATTTCCTTCTGGTGATGACCATACTATTGGTCTGTCTATGAAGTTTTATTTTATTTTATTTCTTGCTTAATTACTTTACCTTTTTTACCCCAGTGCTCTAGGAGTTAGGAGTCTGTTTTTATTGTGTTTGTAAGTTTACTTTGTCATTACCTTTTGTGACAGCGTGGATGAACATAGAGTGTATTATGCTAAGTGAAATAAGCCAATCAGAGAAAGACGAATACCATATGATGCACTCATGTATTTGTTCAATATATTCTGTGTCTACTATGTGTCTCACAGTTTTAGATACAATCTTCAGGCTTAACTTCCCATCTCAGCCAAAAATTTTTAATGTATTATATATTTTTAAAATTCAGATATGTACTATGTGCTAAAGATATCATGATTTCTATCAACATGCAACATATTAATGTTTATTCACAAAGTGCTATATTTTATCATACGCTGATACTTTACAGATGCTATCTAATTTTTTCATTTTTTACATATTAGGTGTACATGATAGTCATTAAATAATTTATTTTCATTAACACAAATATACATATGTTTATATATCAATTTGAAAATTTATTTTTCACCTATTTTTTGAACTAATGATGTCTTATGTTTTTTTTAATTAAATGATGATACAATGTTAATGTATTATCAATATAATTATATTTCTTATAACATTTTTGAATAAATTCCTTGGGCTTTAATAACATCAATATTTATGCTTATCATAGTCATAATTTTTTATCACATGTAGCTTGGTTGTGATGCTTTCATTCAACGCAGGTAGCAAAACTATTCTTATAGCAAGGACACAGTGTTTTATTAAGCATATAGAAGTCAAATAATAATAAATAATTAATACCATTACTCTGTAAAAGATTTTACATACTATAAGAGTGCTCATTTTCCTTTGTCAATATCTGATACATCTCTACAATTTATCAGTATAAATTAAATGTACATTTGGATGGTTCTTTTGTTTAAAAGATTTTTATTGTGTTTTTATATATACAATACAATTTACCATTTATTAGTGTGTCATTCAGTGGCATTGAGTGTATTTGTATTGTGCATGTTTAGAAGATTTTAAAGTTAGTTTCATTTATAGCATCTAAATGCTGACTAAGGTTGAATATATTTCCCTTCCTCATCAGAAGTTTCAGTATATAACACAGCTATTAGTGAAATAATGCAGCATAACTTTTTTGCCCTATTGTGTTGAATTATTGCACAAGTTCTAGCTCTTTGGTCTTTATTAAATTATTTTTATTGTGACTACAAACGATTTTTGTTACATGTTTTTCTAAAGGTATTATAAGAAAGCAACAAGCAATATTATCCTCAAAGGCATTATACAATGCAGAAATTTCAGTCATGATTAATAGTATAAAAGTTAGAGTATAAAAATAATTATACTTGCAATAGATCTTTAAATCAAATTCTAGATATTAGTTTCCTATGCCATTTCGAATAGAGGGAATTTTATGTTAAAGACAGCGATTGAACTTCACAAAGCAAGATTTAGTTTTCTAAATTGCTACATGTGCATTTCAGTAGAGAGTAAGCAAATAACGGTGGTGTTCTGGGTTGCACTGGATCCATTTCACCTGTGAAAAAAAGGCAGACTCTTGAAAAAGTACAGATAGAGTGGATATAGAGAACTGCTTAGTTGTCAAATCATTCAGATCAGATAATATTTACTCCTATGATCAAAAAGCTTATATCTCAGTTGGATAAACAGCGTTTCCAAAGATAAACTATAGAAGCAATTCTATTTTATTGTTTTTATGATATCATTTTTTTGATATCTCTTGATTTCAGGCAGCAACATTCAATTACTTAAAATATCTAAAGCAACCACCAAACAATCAAATAAAGCATTTAAACGAAGATATCATCAGCTTCTTATTTCCTCACCCATGGTGAACAACAACAACAAAATCATGGTTTATATGAATTTATCACCAAATAAGGTTTCTATTGCTTATCTCCTTCTAAATAAACAGTTTGCGAGAATAGGAGACGGGGGGATAAAATCTGGCTGAAGCCTTTATCGGTAGTACCGGAGTTGCGCTGATATTCAGCAACTTCAACATAAGGAAGGGTAATGAAGAAAATGTAGTCTAGAAGACATCTTTTTCTGTTCCTTTGAGCGTTTCAGTCACAGCAGTTTCAAACTTTATTCCTTCTTCAAAGCTAACCCATTCATGTCAGCAAAAATTGAGGGACCACATCTGGAGAAAACAAATATAATATGTATTATTTCACTCAGGTTTCAACTCTCTCACCTACAACTGGCTGCTTTCACTTGCCCTTACATTTGTTGCATTTGCTTTGAATTCTGAAGAATTGTCCTCAGTCCAAGGTTCATTCTCTTCCTATACTCTTATCTCCACTCCTCCCGTCTCCTTTAATTCTTTTAAAATTTACATTAGGTCAAGATTTGTAGGTGGTTTTTGATGTTTGTCTGTTTTTGAACACTGATGCACCCCAAGTGACGAAGTCGGTATCAGTATCTAAATCAGTACATATACCATATAGGTTAGATACTCTCTAAGTGTTTTTCCTTTTTCCTTCACTTATACTTTTAATATAAACTTCTCAGTTCCTTTTTACTCTTATTAAACAACTTTAACTTTTCTCATGCTTCTCTTTTCCAGTAGCATGTCTTTTATCTCTTTCTGATCATCCCCTTCTTGCTCTCTTAATTCTGTTAAAATGTTTAAAATATTATTAATTACCTAATCTCAAATCCAGTGACCTCTTCACACGCTCCCTCACTTTTGTCTGCATGAAAGATTATACAATTCGTTCTTTATTATTATTTTTTTAACCCTTGCCCTCTAAAATATTGTTATCTCCTGATTCTTCTGTCTTTTATATTGTTCTTTTCTAGCACCCTCATTGACTTCCATTCTCCTCATTGTTAAGCAAATGTTCTCCAGAATTCTCCCCTAAGTTTATTTACTCTATTTATAATTTTTTTCTTGGGAAGTTCTATCTATTCTCATACATTCAAGTGCTTTAGTGATGGATACTAATTAACATCGATTGCACTGAGCTCTATACTGGGATGATGTGTTTATCGTTTCTTATAGTGACCCACGCAATCTTATATCAGGAAGCACTGATATTGGTATTTTAAAATAAATAATATATTAATGCCACATGACTAGGGAAGAAAAGAGCTAAAAAATAAAGTAAGTCAATCTGATCCCCGAACATTTTAGTTACCTTTACCTTTACCTTTACCTTTAAAGTGCATAGAAATAAAGCACCTTAGCTCCAGGACAAGTCAATCACGTAAGAAGTCAGTAATCTTGTAGGTATACAGATATTTTGACTCTGTGATATTTTTAGGAAAGAGACATAGAGATCAAGAGATGGTTAATGTGTGGCAGTCATTTTCAAAAATGGCTTTCTTGGGGTGTTATCGAGGACACTTATATTCAGGACTCCCATAAATGCCAAGCAAAGTTAAATGTATTGAAGGTTCTGGTAGTTGCTTCATATTCAATAAACATTCTGAAAGAAATTTACTATGCATTCATTGTCATGTATTATATTCCAGAAATAAATTTAAATGTAGAGGTTTTGAAGAAAATTTTGACACCATATGAAGTCAAAACTAGACCCAAAAGGGCTGATGCCAACCTCTGCTTCAGTCAGGAGAGTAAAAATGCTGATTATGAAACTGGGAATTTTCAGGGGAGACTTTTGTTTTATCCCCTTTCTTAAATAGTTTACTTTGGGGAAATGACTGATGAGCATTCTTGGGCAATAAATACATCAGAGAATCTAGTAGAGCAAATTAAATGCAAATGGATTTTAAAATGTCACCATCAAGTGTCATTGCCCCACCAACTGTTCTGCTTACAGTTTGTGTCTGAAGATATCATATATTTGTATAAAGTAAAATCAAGCTATGAGTTCAGATAAACATTTCTTTATCTGCTGTTGTCAATGTGTCCAATATTGATAATGAGATTTGAAAGAAACCTCACGAAAAATAGCAGGATGAAAGATGACCACTGTATCCTTGAAGATGAAACATTTTGTGTATGTATGTTTTTAATGCCATCATTACAGGAGCTTATGCAAATACTCATTTTGAATGTATTATGGATATAAATAGCTATTATGCTTGGAACAAGAAGAGACAGTTCAGTGTAATGGAAAGCACACCAGGAATTATTTATCTAAGTAACTGAGTTTTCTGATATCTCAAAACCCCTGCAAATCTCACTGTCGAGTAACGATGTTATCATCCTAGTATGTGAGTTTCCCTATCAAGTGAAGAAAGAAAAGGTGCAAGATTATTTTGGTCCTCACAGAAACAAGGCCTTCGTACATCTGACAACACTTTAATAAGGACATCAAAGCAAACAAATGTAGAATTGTTTCCATTTTTAGTTTCACAACTCATTTCTTAGTGTTGCAAAATAACAGTGTTATATGATAACCATTCAATGTTTATTTTAGGTGTGTATTATCTTCTATGTGGAAATTACCTGATGTAAAAGCATATTCTTTATACTACTATCTTCCTAGTGTTGCCTCAGTGAAAATTTCCTATAATAAGGAATGAAATAAAAAATATTGTTGCAAAAATTTTCTGGCAGTTTAGTCTCTAATGGTATTGTTCTGTATGTTTATTT
This sequence comes from Mormoops blainvillei, assembly GCA_004026545.1. Classification (NCBI taxonomy): domain Eukaryota; kingdom Metazoa; phylum Chordata; class Mammalia; order Chiroptera; family Mormoopidae; genus Mormoops; species Mormoops blainvillei. The sequence goes on from PVJD01003307.1 coordinate 158,497, forward strand.
TGATACCTATGTATCCCAACAATTCAGGAACACCATCAAAACCCTTAAAATTCATTGCAAAGGCAATTTTTTCTCCCCAGTTTGCTTGTAAATCTTGGAATAAAGATATGTAATTGTGAAATATTGAGCCAGAAGATTTAGAAAACTAAGAGATGATTATATCCCAAATGCTGATCAGCGCCTCTTTCTCCTACAGGTGGCATCCATCACCAATCTTCTTACTGTCACCACACCTCCATTCCCACCTGAACACTAACTAAATTTCATGTACTGTATTTTAAAATAAAAATAATATATATTCAAGGTGCACAACATGGTTTTGATATATGTGTCCATAGTAAAATGATTTCTACACTCTAATTATTTACTCATTTACTCACATATTACCATTTGTGTGCATGTGGTAAGAGCACCTGTGATCTATTCTCAGCAAATTAGCAACATATGATGCAGTACCTTTAACTTTAGTACCAGCCTGGGCATTAGTAAATAAATTAATAAATCTCTACAAATTATTCATTTTCTGTAACTGAAATCTTGTACCCTATGCCCAGCGTCTCCCCATTTCCCCCACTTCCTGGCCCGTGGTAACCACCATTCTACTCTCCACTTTTTGAGTTACTTTTTTTTTTTTTTATTCTACAGGTAATTGAGATCATGCAGTATTTTTCTTTCTGTCTCTTGCTAGTTTCACTCAGGTTCATCCGAAATAAATGTCCTCCACACTCATTCATGTCAGCAGACTGTCTTCCAATTGCATCCGTATTGTCACATGTAGCAGGATTTCTTGCTTATTTAAGGCTGAATAATATTTATTTTTTAATTTTTATTGTTATTCTATTATAGTAGTAAGGCTGAATCATATTTAAAATAGAGTCCAGCTTATAGGATTCAGGATCACCTAAGAAAAGCAAGAAAATTAGAATTTAAATAAAAACAGAAATATAAAGTCTAGAAATTTTAAAAATTATAGCATTGATACATAGAACAAAGATACTTACCTTAAAAAGCAAACATAAACATCAAAAAATAATCCAAATTAGAAAATAAGAATAATTTCAATGCTTACCCAAAAGTTAAATTAAAAATTGAAGACATTCTTTCATGATTGAATTTAATTTTTAAAACAATATCTCACCAGCTTTCCTTAGTATTACAATACTTGAATAATAGACTTCTATTCCAATTCTAATATTTCCTCCTAAAAATATGTGAATAGATTTTCCTGTGATCCCTTTACATCTCCAACAAAAAGTTGTTCAGTATAAATTTATATTTCTAGATCAGTGTTCCAACAGCCTGAGCTAAGACAGGAGAAATCAAAGTCTTTGAAAGCCAGGTGATTTCCTTTATAAGTTTTCTGCCTTTTTAAAATCCTGAGTCAAGGGCCAATAGGTTGGTCACTTAGGAGTATTTCATTTTCAATACAGGACAATACTTAATAATATAAATAATTATTTCTAAATGGAAATTAATTTCCCAGCATAATTATATTACTTTATGGAATATTAGTTTGCCAGGGCTGCCATAACAAGATACCATAGACTATGTGGATTAAACAACAGAAATTTATTCTCTCAGAGATTTGATGACTACATTCAAGATCAAATTGCCAGCAATTCAGGTTCTTCTGAGACATCTCTCCTTGGCTTGCCTTTGGCCTGCCTGCTCACTGCGTCCTCATAGGGCCGCCCTTTGACCTCTGTGTTTTCTGTTTCCTGGCCTCTTCTGATAAGGACGCCAGATATATTAGATTAGAGCCCACCCATATTTTACCTTAATTACCTCTTTATAGGCCCTATCTTTAGTAAAAGGTGGAAGATTTATATGATCTGAAGAGAAACTAGACTGTATATAGGCTCTATCTTTAAACACAGTCACGTCTGAGGTGCTGGGTGCTAGGACTCCAACCTAAAAATTTTGATGGGACATGATTCAGTTCATAATAATCCAAATGACCACTCTTACAGTGTAACATCTGCATGATTCTCTGTAGGTCTTCTGGAGAATAACATTAAGCAGTACTTTGTAACCAATGGTTTAAATAACTTGCCTTAGAAGGTTTAACACTTGCTACATTTTGACCCCCTGAGTAGTCATTTTGTGAAAATCCTCAACTTGGGAAAGAAGAAGGTGAGAGGAAACTGATACTGGTCGGGCAGCTAAAAGTGTTATGTAGCCAGTCGCTTGGCATTTTTCCTATACAGTTATGAGTATTTCATCACAAATCATAGTTTAATTGACATCGGTGCAGGACAGAGGTTGGTTTAGTTTTCTACTGCTGCATTAAAATTGAGCACATCTTAACAACTTATAACAATATACATGCTTTCATGATTCCTGTGGATTAGCATTCCAGACATGACTGAGCTAGAGCCTCCTCTGAGTATCATAGGGCTGTATGTAATGTATCGAATCGGCCAAAAAGTCTTCAGTTTTTTCCATAAAATAAAAGACACATTTTTCATTTTCACCAATAACTGTATTGATTTGGATATTTTGAGTATGTTGGCTATCTCTTGCTATTGACTTCTAGTGGGTAGAGGCCAGGGATGCTGCTAAACATCTTCCAGTGCATAAGACAGACCCACGGCAAAGAATTATGTGGCCAAAATATCAATAGTACCAAGAAACTTCACAAAGCCACTTTTGACCCATTCAATCAGTCACAGCACCTCCCTGCACTGTATAAATCTTTTTGTGTGTGTTTCAGTTGTGCTTTTACCTTCCTTAAAATAGGAAAGCATAATATGCTCAAAATGTTGCATATTTTCTTTCATCTTCAATATTAGAATGGCTACATCAAAGTCACCTATTTTGATTTTTTTTTTAATGCACACTGATATGGCAGCTGTCACAGTACAACCTAACAAAATTGTTTTGAATGAAGTTACAGACAGCTAAGTACTACTAGAGCCACTGGACAGAAAAATTAAACAAACCTTTTGGCCATCTAGAAGTCTAGAGTTTCATCTGGAACTCAGGACCCCCTTCCAAGATCATTCACATTGTTGGCAGAATTCAACTTGTATTTGTAGAAATGAAGTGCCCAAATTCACAGGAAGATTAAAACTGCTGTTTTCTTTCCTCCAGGCTATCAGGAAAATATGCCTCCAAAGCTTCACTATCTTCTGAAGGGCTACCCTGATTAGGTCAGGACAATTCAGAATAATTTCCCTTTAGATTCTACTGATTTTGACTCTACTATGGGAGTAATATACCATCATAGTAATTGGTCCCAACTACACTCAAAGGCAGTGATTATTTACAGAAAGAAGTAGGAATTTTAATTTTTCCTACCACAAGACCATTTTGAATTATTTTCTAAATCAAAACATGAGAATTTTCCTTTCCATTCCTAGAATATGAAATGGATAAAGTTAACTTGGGGAAATTTAAAGAGCTTTTCTTTTAATTCCTGGGTTACCCAGTCTCAGTTAAAAGAACTATGAAATTCAAGAAATAAGAAAGAGAAAAAAAATTAACGAATGTCCATTTGATTAGCCTAAAAGATCATTTGGGGTCTACTTGCATTGTACAATTATTTGCAAAAGTGTTCTATGGGGGAAAGTAAAACTGACAGGGTACTTCTAACTTGTACAGTGAATTACTCCTCATGCTAATGGTGGTACAATTTTACACTGTAAAATTGGATAGATGCCTAAAACCAGCATCTTTTGATTACAAACTGGAATATCGATTCTATCTTAAGAGATTTCCATTTAACTAGAAACTCGCTTTGAAGCTAGAAGGATGAATCGTGTAAAATAAGCTCTTTCCTTCCTGGGTTACACGATCAATTTTTCTGTTGATTCTCACTCTGATTCTGCAGTGTTTCTTAAATTCTTCTTCAGGGGGCCCTTGTGGTATTTCTATGTATGCCTCCATTATTTTCAAATCATTAGGCTGCATTAAATTAAGGAACATCTTTTGATTAAAAAATCCATAAGGTAGCAAAAACATTCTCATAAATGAATTTCTTAAGTCATTAAAATAGTCTCTGCATAATTCCTTTTTTTCCTGAATTTTTTTCATCAGTAGATCTATAGATTAGTGAAATTTAATATTGATTTGTGGAGTTCTTGTCACAATGCTCTGCATATAGTTAATGTTTATTTAATTTATTTTTGGATTTTCAGTTCTTTGGCTTCTTAATTTTTATTTAAATGTTATTTAAATAAACATTAATTTAATTAAATTAATTATTATTCAGTTTCAGGTTTTTTAATTCAGTTGTGAGTGATATCAAAAGAATAGAATGTGTATAGAATAACACAAATTTGGTCTATCAGTGCTGTAAAATTAAAAAAACTTTTATGAGAAAAGTAATTTTAATAGCCCATCTCTCACTTGTCAAAATGTCTCTACTTTCACAATCATTACCTTATATTTGCCTGCATTTCATGCACTTTATTATTTTTGTTTTCAATGTAGCTCTTATTATTTGTTTTTTTTTTCTAAGTCTTCAAATGTATATATGTTTTCATTGGCTCTGTATATAAAATTCCTTTGCTGAGAATTTTTTTATGGTGAGGAAAACTACCCTGAGGAAATACTTTCTTTATAAGATTATTTCAGTCATTATTTTTAGTTGTTGAGTCTTTCCACTGAAAGTCTTTAATTTATTTTATAATTTAAAAAAATTATCATAGCAAGTAATTTTAATGAAAGTAAAATAAAAGTAGAATAGGGTGAGAGTCAATGCCTGAGCAAATATAAGAAAACTCTGTTAAAGTGTACTATCCCCTTTTCCTTTGTTTTTAAATTCCTCCCTATTTTGATGGATATTTCAGTGCACTAAAATAGACCCTATCATTGTTGCCCAAGGGACTGTGCATTGCAGACTACTTAGCATAAAGAAAAACCGATTCTCCTCTTCCATACTTAACCCCATTGCTATTTCTGAAACAGTAAGATATACGGATGAGTAGTACCATGCAAATTTCATGCACAGTAATATGGATAATATAGAATACAATTTTCTCCTTTTTCATTCTCCAAAGCTACACTTCCACTTATAGACCCTAACCGATGGTTGCCCCATTCTAATGTTTGTGTTTCTTTTGTTTATAAATATAAATTCAATAGATTGTATAACTATGTATACAATGTGATTCATGGACACACTTTGAAATATGCAATTGGCAGTAATTTAAAAAATACTTAAAGCAACAAAATACACAGTTGATCTATGAATTCACACAAAACATAGTTTTTATTAAAGATATAACACTTCTCTTAAAAATGTGTTCTCTGACTCTCTTATTGATGGTGGTTTGTCTATTTGTAGAATAAATAGCTGTCACAATGTCAGTATTACATATCTTTACACATCTATTTAATATGTCCACAATGGCATGTCAAAGTAAGAAGAGGAGACCAAAATAAATGTCTGCTCTAAAATCATACCCTAGTATTTGTATGGATGTGTGTTTTTAGTATTACTTTAAAATAGAAATTCTAGAAGTTATTGCATGCTTACCTTTTTCAAAATATCATATAGATAAAGATTTGTAGTGATATCACTGATATCTATCACCTCAATATTATCCATACCCATCCATTAAATAAATAACTGGAAGTTTGAGATGAGAGCGGCCCATTTTTACAATTAATTTCCCTATAAAACTGCAATGTGTTAACAGAAATGGTGAATTGCCAATTTAGTGATTGTAATTTAGAATAAAGTAGAATTTACCAATTGGTTACTGGAAGTTTTAATAATTTTCTAGCCCTTGAGACTCTTCTACACTGGTAACACTACTCAGTGCCTTTCAGCAAAGTTATTTCACAGGGTGGAATTTTTAACCCAAACAAAGCCATTCTGATTGTGAATAGAAGTAAATTTCCCCTCCCACCCCCACCCCAAAAAGCTTTGAAATCATACAAGAAGAAATGCAATGTGCCTTGCAAAAATAAATGAATTGTCAATTGACCAGTAATTCTTGTGCTGCTTTCCACAGGGCAAAATGAAGAATTATATAAGAGAGAAAAGTGTGAAAATGCCATAAAATTGGCTGGCTTGGATTCTTTCACTGGATAGGGGGAAAAAAGTGTCACAGAGAAAGAAAAGAGTCTTTGGACTTGAAATATAATGAAAGTGATTTTTCTGAACAGACGAAGCAGATGACATTCACAAAAGCAATGAAACTTTGTGACCAGTGTAGAGTTTTCTGTGGTTCTTTTCTTTTCAGAGAGTGTAACACTTAAGAAAGTAAAGGGTCTGAAAGCTGATTACCAGCCCTTCCCCCCTCTGGAACCAACTCAAGTTTAACCCTTGCTACTTCTAACAAAGTGAATTCAGTCAGTACCCATATTTCTAGTGAGAATAATATGGTTTTGCTAATGGTATTATTTATACTTTTTAAACTACTATTTTTATGAAGCTCAAATGCTAAATCTATGGAAGACAAATAATAATTCAAGACAAAAATTGAAAAATTTTGAAATTCTCTAAAGTTGGCCAGTCCTTCCAGTATATAAATGATGATTTCAAAGTTTTGTTTTCAGTATCCAGTAAAAAGCAGATGGATAAATGCATGCTCTCTGCCCACTACCTTTGAAAAATACCAAACTAATTTGAATACTAGTAATGAGGTTGATAATGAATTGGTAGTGGCAATGAATTTGTATCAGTATTCCTCAGGCATAATTGTGGCATCTTTGAAAATATATCTGTCATTAAGAATATAAAACCACTAGTTCAGATAAAGAGAAGCTACTAAGAATATATGTGTAACTTTTATTTTGGTCAGCTGAGACAATGGATAAAAATAAACAGGAAAAACAGTCTTGGATTTTAGAGCTCTATGTTCTAGTAGATTGCTTAGACCCTACATTTTACAATGACAAATTTGAGGCTCTAACAAGTCAAGTTATGTGCTTTACATCTTTTGGTGAATAATCACCAGACTTTGGAATATTAACCAATACTTACTGCCCTAAAATATGGTTGTTCATGTTTTTCTTCTTGCTTATTTTTTTCTAGTGAACTTATCTGTTACCATGGTTGTTTTTACTATCTAAATTTTGATGACCCCAAATATTTTATCCTGATCAGATATCTCCCCTTCCACTAAGACTCCTGTAGCCGTCTACCTGATGTCAGACATCATAAGATCCTCAAAGTCAGCATGCCCCAATTAAGGCCCTTACTTTTTATAAGTTCATCTTTTAAAGACAGTAACTTTAATTTACTCACGGCTTTTGAAGCAAGAACAGTGGAAGTCATCTTTGATGATACCTTCCCTCTTCTCATATCCAGCTAATCATGTATTTCAAATATCTTTTCTTATTATCCCAGTCCCTACTACCCTACCCTATATTCCTGGTGTCCTCCAACAACCTCCTAAGAATATATTGAGTCCATGCTACAGGCATAGGAACCTTTTGTTGTTGTTATTTCTTCCAAAGCTCTTTGTTGCATTTTGAACTTGATGTTTTCCCTGCTTGAATTTTCCCTTCACCACATATAAATTCCAGCAACAGGTGAATTTAAGTCATCCCTTATATTTAAGCTAAAATGTAGTTTCTTGATCAAGTTTTGTCTGTCTGAATTACATACTCTTCTATGTGGCCTTATATTTATCTGTCATTTATCTAATAGCATTTATCACACTGCTCATATTTTTATCTCTCCTTATAATCATCACACCCAACTAGACAACACAAGGTAAATACAAAATAAAGTAAATACACTTTGAGGTTCCACAAATTGAAAACTATTAACAGAAATACAAAATATTTTACCAGACTTCCACTTCAGACCATGACAGAGATCTGTGACTAGGTTTACGTTGCTTCTGCAAAGAACTAAGAATCTGGACAAAATATATGAAACAATCTTTGCAGACATTATACACCAGAGTTGGAAGGACACAGATCTCTGAAAGAGGGGAAACAAGGGAGGTGAACCCCCAAATAGTATAAGACCCCAGTACAGAGAGGCAAATTCTAAATATCATCATAGTTTATGGAGTTAAATAAATGAGTATAGAGTGACTGAGGTGGTCTGAATTTGCAGATAACTCTATGAGAGTTGGAAGCTATTTAGAAAAATCTAAAATAGGATTTTTTGAATCACTTTATGAGACAGGAATTACCCCGACACCAATACTAGCCAAATGTATTATGAGAAAACGACTCTACAAATGAATAATCCTCATTAACGTTAGCACAAAAAATTCTCCATAAAACATTAGCAAATCTAAGCAAGCACTATATAAAATATGTGAAACAATCTGACTGAATAAGCTTTATCATAGGAGTATTGGGGTAGCATAATACCGAAAACCAAAACAAAATGTGAGTATTCATATAAGGAATCTTCTTAATATCCCTATTAAAAAATAAACTACAAGCATATTATCATCTCAATAGATATAGAAAAAAAATGACAGTCAAATACTCTATTCCTGAGTTATTTACCCTGGGATTGCTATTAGTCACCAACTTTTCTCAGTCATCAAGTCGTGAAGTACAGCTATAGTGTGGAGTTCTTAGAAAAATATTTGATGGCAAAGAGAGGTTCTAAAATTTTTGAAAAATATCTAGAAACTATTAACCTAGTTCCTGAGTCGGATTGGGCTGCTGTAACAAAATACCATAGTCTGGGTGGCTTATAAACAACAGAAATTTGTTTCTCACAGTGTGGACGCTGAGAATTTCAGATCTAGGTACAAGAAAGGTTGGGTTCTTGATGAAGACCTGCTCCCTGGTTCTTAGATGACCCCCTTCTAACACAGGAGGAGGGCCGAGAGCTCTGTGGGGTCTCTTACGAGGACACTAATCAGATTCATGAGGTCTCCACCCTCAAGAACTAATCATCTTCACAGGCCCCCATCTCCAAATAACAACACAGGATGTTAGAATTTCAATACATGAATTTGGGGTTACACAAACATTTAGGTCATAACCATAATATCTAGTGATAAGATACTATAGTGTGAAAACACTTGGAGAAA